>PVJA010004865.1:51843-82706 GCA_004027025.1 Myocastor coypus | reverse complement strand
AAAAAAAAAAAAAAAAAAAAAAAAAAAAAAAAAAAAAAGAACCTTTGTTATATGTGTCTCTTTCTGGATTTTAGTTAGCAGAGAAGGCAATTTGAGACAGAAGTTCATTTTAAGAAGAAAATAGGTTGGTGAGACAACAGATGCTATTACTAGCCATCTTTGAAAAGATATATTATGGACTTCACTCTATTCCTGGGATGTGCCAAATGCAACCTTAATGTTGCATTATGTTCTTTTTTAAATATGATTTTTACATTTTATTTTATTATTATTTTTGTGGCCAGCTGAGCCCATCCTGGGGTCAGGGCTGGTGCAGCATGTGGTGCCGGGGATTGAACTGCGGACTGTGGTCCTTGCCTAAGGTTGCCTAAGCAGGTATGTTAGACTGCTGAGCTATCCCACAGGTCCCAGCATTATAGTCGAATGAACTTTGATCCCATCAAATATAATGAGGATGTAGCTAACGGGGGAGGGAGAGGCAAAGGGAGGGAGGAAGAGAGAGAGAGAGAGAGAGAGAGAGAGAGAGAGGTAGTATAAAGTAGACTAGAGACAAATGATTCCTTCATTCGTATTCTCTACCATAATTGGATTTATTTATTATATTAAATGAGCACTTAGGTATCCCCTTATGTTTCTCCTCTGTAACAATAGGAAATAGAATAGGATCTAATTTCTAAGATTTTTGTGAGGCTTACATTGCAAAGTTATAATACTGGGAGTAGGTCATGGTAGCTGTAGCAAGCATTTCACAGTAAGCTTATTTTAATTGTCTCTGTTACTACATCACCATTATTCTTCCAAATGATGTATGCTTATTGAATCCTTATGAAGAAAATATTATGAGAATTCAATCTTGAGGGAAAACTCAGTAGGTATCCCTAAACAGAGCTGAAGCAGAGGAGGATCAGCAGTTTTGTTTTTTGCTTAACCTATGTTCATATAGCAATTGGGATAGAGTTAAAAGACACGAGAGTTAAATATTTAAAATTTCAGAAGCCCCCATTATCCATGACTTTCCTCATGGATTTTTTTTAATTAATTGATTTTATTGGGACATTTTGGCATACATAATGGTCACATTCGTCATAGGGAATTTGTACCTGTACATGGTGTACCTTGATGATCTTTTTTCCTCGTTCCCCTCCCCTCTCTAGAGTCTGTCTTCCCCTCCTTACTTATAAAAGCTTTTTCTCCATTGTTCCCCATTTCTCTCTCTTTTTTCCTCTGTCCTTCCTTTCCACCTCATTCTTCCCAGTTCCTCTTCCCCTTTCAACATTATGTCTATTATACATTTTGGTCCTCATTTTCACTAAGTTTCTCACACCAGAGAAACTATGTGATATTTGGTCATAGGTATCTGATTTATTTCACTTGAGTACAGACTAAAAGTGCATCAGTTGGGATAGGGGACTTCAAAAGATCAGAAATAGATCAACTAGAAAAAATATCGACAAACAAGTATCAGAACTGAACCAAGGCCTGTGAACAAATGGCCTTAGTAGTTATCTACAGAGGGTTCTACCCCACAACATCGGAATACACATTCTTCTCAGCTGCACATGGGACATTCACCAAAATAGGCCACATTCTAGCTCATAGAGCATCCCTTAGTAAATAAAAGGAATTGAAATTATCCCATGCATATTATCAGACCATAGTACAATAAAATTGAAAATCAATGACAAAAAACCCCACAAAACTACATAAACACATGGAAATTAAATAAACACTCTCCTGAACAACCAATGAGTTACAGATAAAATTAATCAGACAGTTTCTACAATTAAATGATAATGCCAAAGCAACATACCAGGACCTGTGGGATACAATGAAAATAGTTCTACAAGGAAAATTTACCACAGTGAATTCCAACAACAGGAAAATAGAATGAGGCCAAATGAACTACCTAATGTAGTACTTCAAGCTTCTAGAAAAAGAAGAACAAGTCAAGCCCAAAGCTTGTATGAGGGAGGAAATTATAAAGACAGGAGTAGAAATTAATGCGAAGAATCAATAAATTGCAGAGTTGGCTCTTTGAAAGATTAAATAAAATTGGCAAATCCACAGTCAACCATATAAAAAAAAAAAAAAAGGAAAGAAAAGACTTAAATCCATGCAAATAGGAATAAAAGGGGTGAAGTCACAACAGACCCTGCAGGAATCTAGAAGGTCATCCTTATCTACTTCAAGAACCTGTACTCAAATAAGGTATAAAATACAGAAGATAGTGACAGGTTGCTAGATATATATGAATTACTACAGCTAAATCAAGAAGCTATAAAAATTCTAAATAACAAATACCAATCAAAGAAATTGAAGATACAATTAAAAACCTAACAGCAAAGAAAAGCCCAGGTGTACAATTCACTGCTGAATTGTACAAGAGGTTTAGAAAAGATCTAATGCCACTACTCCTTTAACTCTTTAGTGAAATTGAAAGGGATGCAATACTCCTAGAGTCATTCTTGGAAGCAAACATAACCTTGATCAAAACCAGAGATGGATCCGACAAAAAAGAAAGACAGGTCAATGTCCTGACAGATTGAATTCTTGCAGCAGCTCCCTCTGAAGGGTTGCCCCTTCTCTTACTTCATTATTTCTCTTCTTGGCCTGCAATGCTCCTGTGTCTTATAATCCTGCCTCCTTAGGATTCAGTTGGAGAGGGTAAGACTGGCATTCCTTGGCAAGAAGAGTGGTGGGGTCTGTGGAGCTAAGGAAGATCTGGGTACATTTGTTCTAGTGCATGCTCTTTTGCAGCGATGCTCATTGTGGTACCTTTCTAAGTAACCTGAGAAGGAACATACCAAAGGACAGCAAACATCTTAAGCCATTGGTGTGTGATCTTACATGAAGAAAGCAGGTGCTTCCATTCACTAGATTCTGACCTTATTCCATGTGAAATAACAACCTTGGTCATCTGGAGAATTGGCTGCCTTCATAAGCCTTCTCCATTGGTGGTCTCCATAAGTGGGAATGGCCCTGATCACTAAGAATAATATTGTATCTCAGTACTTTGTAATGGGAGATAGGGAAGTATTTCAGAGAAATGGGAACACAGCTCCTACTGTTACTGTGCATTGTCATTTTTTTATTCCTAACCTTTAGAAAACTGTAATATCAGATGGATGAATGAATCCTGATACCATCTGGGAAGACAGTTGGGGGTTCCCACCCTACAGAAGATCCATTAATATTGCAACATGTTAAGCTTTGCTCTTCATCATTACCTTTGAGTATTTGGATCTCAATGAATATCTAAAGTTGTATTTATTTCCTTCCAAAGAAATCCCACAGGGATTTCTTTGAATAGGATAGTGGAGGAGAATCATTTGAATTATGCAATTGGGAATTTCTGGCTGAGAGGAAGAGTATTCCAAAGTTAAGTAAGTTTGCTGACGTTCATTTGAAAGCTTTTTCAAGGAAAAGCTTGATTGGTAGGACCAGCCTTAGAAGCTCCTGCTTCTTGGTAGCACAGTGATCAAGTCTTCTCATTTTCCCTCAACATTGAAACTGTGCTAATGTCTCTTAGTGTCGACAGCTGGACTAAGGTGTCTAAAAGTTGACCCCTTCCTTGTATGAGTCTTACACAAATTCTACTGTCTCCTGAGACCCTCTTCATATGGGCAATTCCATTGAGAAAAATGTGGATTTAGTAATACACACAAATGGAACATTTAAGGGAATTTAACATTCCAAGGACCTTTCAAAGCATGGAAATATACCTCTGAAAGCATTAATTCTATAAGGTTATTGTTAGTAATAAAAAAGTTGAAAAACAGTTGAGTTTGACTATACATGATCCAGATTAAAAAAATAATGAAAATTTTTGATAGAGCCACAAACTGTTGTGGTTCAAATTACAGAGCTCATGTTGACCCCTGAAAACTAAATTTTCAAGAGCATCAAGAAAGAGCTTATGGTGAGGAGGTGTGTAGTGCACCTGTCACTTAGCTAGCTTGACTCAACTAAGCTTATCTGAAGGGTGTTTCCTTACTCAACTAGCTTAATGGATTAATAGAGACATAGATCTCCCATGAACTTCAGTTTAGGCTCAAGCAATCTTGCATGCATCTCACAGAGAGTATAAGATACAGTTATAAAATGTGTTAGGAGGGCTCTGGTTTCTATGTGAAGTCCAGAGAAGCAGTTTAGAGCACTGACACCCAATTGCAAACCTTTCAGTAGTGTTAAAAAGGGAAAAGATTATTTTTTCTGTCATTTTCTATAGAATAGGATGAAAGGAACAGGAATCAGGTAAGGTGTCACCTAGAAATATTAAGACTTTTAAGTCAAGAAAGGCAGAATTGCAATGTGACATGTGCACACAGGTAAACACGACCTTTTATTTTTCTTTTTAACCAAATTCTTGCAGAAAAGCATGAGGGTAGGTGGGATGGGGCTACAGGATTAATTGATTTCACTTGAGAAGAAAGAAGGCCAAGAAATATGTAATTGCAATAGGAGGGTGTTTGAATTTATTTGCCAAGCTGGTAGAGGTTAAAAATCCAATGTAAAGCAGGTGGCGCCTCCACTGTCAGCTGTCCTTCGGTAGGAATCTATCAGGATGGAATTTTCTGTCATCCTTTTGAAAGCCCTATGTGTTTTCATCATTGCTCTAACTTTTGTAAGATGATACTATTGTTACAGAAACTCTGTATTTACTCTTTGAATTAAATAGCACCTATTCATTTTTTGTCTAGACTTTAGAATCTTCTCCCTATGATGTTATTGAGCTTGAGAGTTTTAGGACAGAGATTACATTTTGTTGGTCATCTTTTTGACTACTTGTCCCAGGGCCTAAATTCTTTCTACTGTGTTGGTTTTCTGTTCTGTTCGAGAGTGATTTTTGTATGTGTGGCACTAGAAGAGGCCTTATGATCCTTGAGTAAGAAACTGGCTTCAATACATTGGGTAAAGGACAGGCACCCATAGATAGATGATAAAAATTGTGATGTGCTGTAAAAGAAAATCATACATTAGTGAAACCAGTCTAAATTTCTAAAATGAGTGTGTATTTTGGGGAAGAATAGAAACCTCTATTTAATACAATTCTTTTGGTCATTGAGATGTGTCAAAAATCTGCCTTTTGTTCTGAAGGGCCATTGTGTTAGCACTGAAATGTAAAATAATAAGGAGCTGACATTTTAGACACAGACTAAACATCAACCAAATGAGATAGCTTCAAAGCTCTTGAGGGAGCTACAAGATGGTAAGAGGCCAAAGGAAGAAAGGCTAGACATGGTCACAAAATCTTATCTGTGAGATGGTAGATTTGTCACATTTATCTAACTCTTTGGTAGATTTTGTCTATGTGGAAAATTTTTCCCATTTGAATTTGTATAAAACAAATTCTGTGCCTGAAGCACAGAAGATGGTTCCAGAATCCAGTCTTGTATTATTTTGCTTCGTATTAATTAATTCACACATTGACAGCAGGAGAGTGTTGCCTGTGTACCAGGTGTCCTCGTGAAATACCTCAAGAGCTTAGCAGTGAGAAACAATAGCTTTCTTTTTCTCCCATCTCCCCTTTCTTTCCTTTCTTTCTTCTTTCTTTCCTTTTTGCTTCTTGTCTTTAGCAAAATGTCCAAATGACTCTCTTTACCTAATTAATAGTTTCATGAAATGAGTTTCCACCTGACTATATATATATGTCATATATATATATATATATATATATATATATATGTCACCTTCCTTCAGAACAAATATCAAATATTCACAAGATTTTACCACCTGAGGTACAGTTAGTTATTTGGAGAATGCAGGTGGCAAGAACATCTGTATTTAGTCACTTGCAGGGGCATTTGTCTATACCTGAAATTGCTTGCAGGTGTCAAGCATGTGTTTATGAAAAACCAAGGAGGTATTTCAATCCAGAAGAAAATTTTCCTAATCTAATATTATTTTCTTTTTTCTCTATATGTTGGTTACTTAGAGAATAAGTATATGTATTTTAACTTAATGTCCCAAATGGCTCTAGGCAGGAGGTAGAACAGCAGGTTTGGTTCTTTTCTGCACTTCATAGAGACTTTCTCTCCAACTTCCTGGATCCATTTGTATCTGGACTTTATACGCTGTAAGGTTTTGTAGTGTTGAAGACAAAATTGCTCCTGTGACATGTAGTTTTAATGAATGTTAGCCACATTTTAAGGCTGTGGTTACATAGCTATTGGTGTCCCCAGCATTCCTAATAAAGAACAAAATTATTTTAACTATTTGCTCAATACCACTGCATATTGGTAAACATTTTTACAGAAGTATATTAACCATATGTCGTGTACCAGGCCACGAATAGTATAAACAATGGAATATCTAGCAACTAGGATTCTAACTGTCTGTTGATCTAAACGTTGGCAGATTTTGAAAATTCTGTGATCATTTTTTTCTTATGTGACATTACTCTTGTTCATTCAAAAACATTTGCCTTAGTATGGGGAATTATAGATAATTTGATGCAACAGGTTTAAGTTACCATTTTCATAGTGAAAAGAATAGCTTAGCATGATCCCGATTTTCCTTGGTTTCCTCCCATTCTCGAAAGAAGCAGAGGTATTCACATTTCTTTGTCTAGCAGTTTTATAATGTCTTAAGAGATTAACAGTGAGCATGAATGAGGGCCTATGGATTAGACAACAAAAAGCCTGGGACGTCCACTACCTTGCTTGCAGATTTTACATTTTCCAGCATTGCTGAGTGAGTATAGAAACTAAGAAAAGATAATAAGTACCAGAGTCTCAAAAGTGTTTAGTGATTCAAAAAATTCAGATGTCATGTCAGAACTGACAGACTGATGGAGCCGTCTGTGGCAGGGCCTACTTTTTTGTCTTATGTTCGGCTCTCATACTGAGTGAATGCAGATGTTATCACGGTATCTGAGACAGACAGTCAGTGAAATGTGACAAGCTGTCAGCAAAGTTACACTACGTTGATTTTGCTAAAATATCCACAAGCTTTATAGTTTCTCTTTATATATATATATAAAAAAACCCTCTTACCTCATTTAGCCAAGAGAATGGAAGCTGTTGGAGAGATCCCTTGGACATTCATTATCCTTAGAATACCTTGGGTGTTTTCTCTGGGGAAATTACAAATTAGTTGTAATGCACCCAAATAGTGAATCCCAAAGTATCTCCTGGTAATTTTTGACTTCTTAAAAATAATTTTGCTCAGTTTATATTGAGCTTCCACATTTTGGCAAAGGACACCTCATGAGCAGAAAGAGTAAATATTTTTTCATTTGAACTTGGAGCCAAGTCAAGAGGTTAAAAGTCTATAGGGCCACTTTAAACAACAAAAATCTTTCTCAAAGAAGTTTAGGTACAGAAAATGAAAATGTGATTTAGAATGATCAGAAACTGAGAACTCTGTTTCTACTCTTTTTTATTTTTTAGACCCTGAAAATTGATACTGGCAAGAGAAAAATTTCCATTGAAAGTAATTAGTTCATTGACATCATTTCTGTTTGCATATATAATGTAGGCAGCTATATTTTTCTTATAAAATTTGAAATAAAATATTAAAGGGAAAATTGTAGAGAATCATCAGTGCTATAAGAAATTTATATGTAAAGATAATGCTTACTTGTTAAATGATCATGTTTTCTACATTGATTTCTGATACAATTTGACTCAAGAATTTGGAAGTCAGGGCAAGACAGAAAAAAAAAAAAAAAAAAAAGAGCTGAACAAAAACCAAATAAAGAAAAGAAACCTGGAAATATCAGTCTTAAATGTGTTGCTTTTAGTGATATTAACACTGTCTTTTAAACCAAGGAAGATGCCGTGGTGCCATTTAACAAGACAGTTGATTTGTACCCTCTGGGTGCAATAATTGCTTGTTTTTTATGTGCCCTCCAAGTGCTCCTATCACATATAATCTATTTAATTTTGAATTACAAATTGTTTGGTGGAAGATTACTTTGCAATCCTAGTTTCCACAAATTAACCTCTGTTTATACATTCAATTTGGAAACGAAAGGTGAAAGGAAAACACAAGCCAGACTTGTTTTGCTCAATTTATATTGTCACTGACGACATTATCATACAATGAGAAACTGCTCTGTGATTTTGAAAAATGAAAAGTCAAGACATTTTTGAAGATAGCATCTAGCCAAGTGTTTTTGTAAAACACAGAGCTAAACAATCAAACGAAATTATGCATATGGAGGAAATGATTTAGAATATGTTTCGCTGCTAATCACACTCATGCTGAAGTTTTAAATTTCATCTGTCTGCTCAGATCTATTGTGAGCCATTAAGTGGCTTCCTTTTTTCCCGACAAATTGAATGCTGCAACTGCAAGGAGCTCTTTTGTTCTTTTAATTCAGTCAGCATGGAAATGATTTTCTCATTTCAGGCCCTTTTCTGTCCTCTCTTCATTGTGTCAATAAAATAGAGTTGTGCAGAGCTGCTCTAATCAGCTTAGAGTGCTAATTCACTGCGCTGGGATGCTATCTGTGTTTGGCTACAGGTGGGCACTCTAAGGGGTCAGTCTCCAGGGGAGTGTAATTGTGTGTCTCCTGGGGCTTGTTTGCAGAATGACCTAAAGCTGAAGTCCCAGCTGGGGGGTGTGTGTGTGGAAAACTGAACAAACATATGCCCAGGCAAACATATACAGCTGTATTTTCATGGCGTCCTTTCACTTAGTCTGACATTCTGAGGCTCCAGCAACATTCCTTGCATTTTACCTATTCTATGATTAACCATAAAACGCGAATGCTTTTAAATTTTGCACACATTTCCTAAGGGTACAACCCATTTAATATTTCAAAGATACAAGATAAAGGTTAGGTTGGGGTTTAACATATGGCTAATAGGACCAAATAAACTAAAAAGGGAAACAGAAACTGCCAATGTTGGAAAATATATTCTTTTGTGTCCTGTGAAAGTAGCTTACTACGTAAATATGGGGATATTATGAACCAGTTAAATTAAGCTTTATGAGCATTGTGGAATTTCTGGCAACTTTGGAAGAGAAATAATGATCAGTTTTTTGGACTAAGAAAAAAAAAAGTTCAGTATTAAGTTTTGGGGAGTTAGTGTGTCCTTAGTTAGTCTGGGGAGATGGCAGATCTTTCTGGGGCTACGGTCAGTGTGTCAAAACCACATTGTGAGTATCAATCTATGTACTGGACATGATATTTTTATATAATGATTAAAGAATGCCGTGATGTTGTCCAGTGCATTAGGGAGAATGTATATCTTATTAACAGAAGAATGGGAAATTGTATATGCCTGAATTGAAGCAAGTTTGTGGAAATATTATAATAAGTTCAAATTAGCATAAATATCAGAGTTCATGTTATTATATGCAAAATTGTGTGTGGAGTAAACTGGCTTATAAAAATGCAAGTTTTTTTAAAAAAAGATACCTAAGACTAGCATAAGGTTGCCTTCCCCATATTAGAATACGCTCTTGGAGTGTAATTCTTTTGTTCCTTCTTACTCCAAGTAATATTTTAACCACATAACTATAGCTGGTTTGGCTGTTCCTGTTAACTGCTGCTTCCTGAAAAAATATTTTAAATTTCATTGAGTCATTTACATTTTTTATAGGATAGATTTGGAATAGCATCAGGGGATGAAGGAGAAAATATGGCAATGTGTAAAACTAGTCACTTCTTTTCCTTTTTTTTGTTATGCAGAAACATTCTTGTGTGTGGCTCCAAAGTTCTTAGTGTGAACTAAAGCAAATGCTCCATTTTAAGTATTGCTAGTGATTGATGATTGTTTTTTCTGATATAAGCAATTATACTTTCAGGCAGAAGTAGTTTCATTGTTATTTTTTGAAATTGATAAAGTAGTTTATTCAGTTAATTTTGGGTTCAGAATTGCTTTATTCTATTTTATTAGCCTTTATATTTTTTCTTTCTTGATAACTGAATTTGAGGTGATTTTAGCATTTTCTATCTCTTGCATGCTTAAAGTAACAATTATTCAAAAAGAAATGAAAACGCAATGTTTTAGAAACTTGTTTTGATAGTTTTTCTTTTTCTAAAATAAATTATAACTTTTTTGGAATAAATTAAAATCAACAGTGTAACTTCCCCTCTGGGGGGGGTGTCTAAATCATGTTGGCACAGTTTTGTTCCAGATATCAAAACTTTAAAGTTCATTCAGCTCAAGTGGTCCACATTTGAGACCAAACAGCAGAGAGCAATGAAACTGCACTGGAAAATATTATTCTAATAAATAAATTCCTTTATCTCTTTAAGTCTTCTATTCTAATATTCCGAGCCACATTGAGTGGATTCATTTGTTGTAAAAATAATTGTTGGGAAAATGATGTCTTCTGACGCCTCACTACTGAGTACACAGAACATGATTCAAGTGCTTAGCAGGGCAAATGAAGTTTGCATGTCTTTGCTATTCATTACCATGGTCATGTTCAAGCCTTGTAATGATATCATTGATAATTTTATTCCTTGAGTCAGTAAAACATGATATTAACTATGAAAAGTTTGAGTTGAGTAGTAGAATAAAATTGTGCATGGGATCTTTTGCTGCCAACTTTAATGCCATATGGTGCCTGTTGAAAAGATTGCAATGAACATTTTCTTTTTCTTTTTTTTTTTTGTCTTTTTGAGACAGAGTCTCGCTATGCAGTTGAGGCTGACCTTGAGCTCACTTTTGTAGCCCAGGCTGGTCTCGAACTCACACCACTCCTCCTGCCTCAGCCTCCCGAGTGCTGGGATTACAGGCGTGAGCCACCACGCCCGGCTGCAATGAACATTTTCATGCATATGCCTTGAGTTGTTAGAAAACTCCACAGTTAAAATATCATATGAGAGTCTAGCTTCATAGTTACCCAGAGAGTCACCTTAGTATATGACTTCTATTTGGATATCCACCTATGCTATGTCACCTCTGGTCTTGCAAACTGCATAATATTGCTGGAAGTGACCAGTTTCAAGGAATTATTAATGTAACCTTCTATGATATATCTGTTTAAATTCAACTCTATAATCTTCTGTTCAAATACATCTACCTTACGTAACTCTGGTGATGTCAAGTGAAATATAAAATAAGTGTGAAATATATCAGATTGAAATGATTATCCTTGTTTCATTTTTATTTAAAAAGAAAAATAACACTTTTGGTTAGTCCTACAGTTAGAAAAATATGCTTTGTGGAAAAGCATGACCTCTGCACAACAATTTCTAGAATAAATGCTTATCCTTTTTAAAGGAGAGGTAAGTCATCAATGCATTTTTCTGTGATTCAAAAATGAATAGGATCTGTCCATTATCAATTCCTCCATCTGGGAAAAAGGAAATTAAGTTCCTAATTAGGTGAATTTGGGCTAAAGAGGTGGGATATTGAGAGGATAAAGAGAATTGAGGGGTAGTTTATGCCATTTCAGACTAATGATAGGAAAGGAAATGAAGATGGGGGTGGGTGGGAGTTGAGGTTGAAAGGTCAGTGACCTTATTAGGGCAAGGGTAGTACTAGATCTTTAAAAGCTTTTACCTGTGATAGGTGGACAAGGTGTCAGGCTCTGGGGATGGTCAAAGATGTAAACAGTTGAAAAAGGGGATGCTAAAAATAAGATCACATATTCTTGTAAGGAAAAGCATTTGAAAATTATTAGAGAGGAAAAATAATAGTTGCCAGATTTGTAATTACTATTTTTTTCTGAGTCATATTTTTATGTGCTATAACATTTTTCTTTCACAACTAACTGGGCTTTTTAGTGTGGAATAATGTTGCTTTTAAGGGTAAGGTTTCATGGTTGATATTTTTATGAGTATTTATCATGTATATATTTCTGTTAGAAAGACATATAACTATATATAAACCATAATATAGCTTTATCATTTTAGGTATAAAATTTGGTCACTTGTTGAAATATCTATTACTTTTGAGGTAGATGGAACCAATTTTCCCTGGTGACTTGAATTATCCCAAAATATGTAATGTGATCTTCAGCCAGTCTTTCAGAAGTTCCTCAGTAACTAATTCTAAAAGTGGGTATATGTATATTAAAGGTAATTTATATTAAATGTTTTAGTAATATTTTATAATATTTTTACTTAGGTAGGTGAAATAATGCATAATTCAAGTGTTCAGAAATGCAAATTAAGTTAGATAAGGACAGTTAAGTTATAAATTTTTGAGTCATTTTTTTAAAGCTAGGTTACATATTGATTAATAATTTTGTACTACTAAGGAGTATTTTTAAAAGCATTTAGTTCTACTTACTGGGCATTTGCTGCTTCAAATATATCTTTTATCTGGATATTTTTATCCAAAGAACAAATGATTGTACTTTTATTATTATAAACCCACAGTGAATCAAATACTTTACATTCTTTCCATTTTAATCAAGTCTCAGTGGTAGATACAGCATAAGTAATTTAAAATTTTCAGAGAGCTGTATTTAAACAAAGTAAAAAAGAAATAGGTATAATTAATTGTTTTAATGTGGTTTATTCAATCAATATGTCCAAATCATTTTTATAATTATGTTTCAAATTATTATTCAAATATCTCTTTTTTTGTACTAAAGTCTTTGAAACACATGAGTACTTTCCGCATGTATCTTAATCTGAACTAAGTATGTTTCAAATACTAGTGGTGATCTGTAGTACTGGCTATTCCATTTCACAAAGTCTTAGAGAAGTGACTCAAGTAGTTCCATTTGGGACCCACTCATTTTACATGTGGCTCAGAGTGAGTCAGTTTCTTGCCCAAGGTCAGCGTAGGGGCACTGTTGAGAGCAGACTTCAAATCTCTTCCTGAATCTCAGTTCATATTGGACTGTATTAGAATATGCTGCTTTTGCTGCCTGTTTAGGCAAGGCAGCAATATGTAGTATGAGAACAACAAGCAAAAACCCAACACATTTAGCAATGTTCAATCAGCAATTATTGAGATAGTCTTGAAACTTTGGATAGTGAAGGACTGTCTTTGGTAAAGGACTAGTTGTTAACATTTCTTTCATAAACTACGTATCACTTCATTAGAATCTGTAATATATTCATGAATAAGTATTAATATTGTGAGTAGGTCCATTAATTTTAGCCATTATAGAAAATGGGTTGCATTCTCTCTCTCAATCCTAGATGGGAAAATAAAAGATCTTTCTTTTCATTTGACACCGAGTTTCTAAGGCTTTTACTTTGTTGTGATTGAAGCCTTGATAGGATAATTATGGGGTCTTGGTATTGTATTCATTGGCCCACAAATCCAAAAGAAAAAAAAAAAAAACACTTGATTATTTGTACTTCTACATTTTTTTGTCCTTAGACAATATCTGAAATTAAGCTCCACCTGACAGTGTCAATAAAACGTTTGTGATTACAATTTATCTGGAAAGCATGAACAGGAAAGATACAAGTCTTCTTTTACAGAATTGGCAGCTGATGCTATTGAACCTGAGCTGACATTCCCAGATGAAGTGAGGTGGGGCAGTTGAGTCATATGATAACAACATTGTCATCCTGGGGAACAATCTGGGTATGAGTCAGCCCAGGTCTGTGAAAATTAAATCAGTGAGCACCACGTAAATGTCTTGGAATCTCTCTGAGTTACAGGCATGCATACCTGGACCTATAGGACGGCCCCCCTACTGACCAGGGAAGTGGCCAAAAGTCTGCGGCAAGAGGGGTTATTGCCACTGGAGAGATGCGGCTGGTAATAGTATCATCCTGTTTTCACTCTCCACAGTAGAAAATTTCTACTAGGCCAACAAGGCATAGGGTAATGAGAAACATGCCAAGTTTAAACAAAAAGAGAGCAAGAGTGAGGGGTCTAACCTATGAACAGGAAACAAATGTGATCAATTACTCCAAGTGTGGAGCTCACAGATACCTTATCTTAGGGCTCCTTAAAATAAAAGCCTGATTGTTACCAAATGGGTCTAAAAAATGAAGGAGGAAAGCCTTCACAGGGGAGAGTGAGAAGGGGGACAGGTTTGCAGGGTGTGTTTGGGGGGTAGAGGGATGTATAACTATTCTAATGTAAAAGAAAATGTAGTTCTATGTCTCCTGAAGTATTTAGAGAAGCATTAACAACCAGTTGCAGCCTTAGCTGAACAGGCAGTAAAATAGCTCAGTGTTTAAAAAATAAATGTACCCTGCATATGATATGGACGGATAGGAGTAGGGGTAGGCCAACAGTAATGTGTCCAGCTCCTGATGGTTATTTTAAATGTTCTTCCTAGTCTACATAAATATTTAACTACAGTTTTTAGGGAAGAAAGTATATTTTTGACATGATCACACAGAGGCTTCATAACAGTAAATATATAGATATGTTGACTCTGAATTAAAATATTAATTTTATATTCAATGCCTGCAATTTTAGTCTATGTGTAAAATATTTCTTCCTTAAAATAAAGAAAACAAGGCAGCCATTGTAGTGGTAACACCATTCATCTGAAAAGGAATGCTTTGTTGAGGGTGTACTCAGAGAAGAAGGAGAAGGAGCAGGAGCAGGAGCAGGAGCAGGAGAGGGAGGAGAAGGAGAATGAGAAGCAGAAGCAGAAGCAGAAGGAGAAGGAGAAGGAGAATGAGAAGGAGAAAGAGGAGAAGGAGGAGAAGGAGGAGGCAGGGTCTCATGAAAAAGAGAACATCCTGCTCACCCACAAGCGAGCAAGGACATTTCAGGGTTAAGGCTCTGAGTCAGCACCTCAGAGCTGGTGGATCTTGGCTACATAGTCCCTGCATTTCCCTCAAGTGCAATAGAATTAACACTATCCCTTTCTTGGAGATCTTGGGTCAGTAAGTGTTACAGGATTATGTTATGAGGTGTGACTATATAGTAGTAAGACTGTTTTTCACACTCCACACCCAGAAATAGCCTCTTTTGAGTTCAGTGGATAAAACATAATTGCGAGGAAGGTGTTCACTTCATCAGGGCCACATGCGCATGTGTGTATGCATGGACAGAGTGCAGCGCTCCCATCTTCCTTCACTCTCGCATAAGCCATTACTGCTTTCTCAGGGAACGGTGACAAAAGCAGATTGAACAGTTATTTTAGTTACTACAAATGCTTTCTTAAAGCTTAACATGTTGCCATGAAGATGCCCTTTAGATAAGCAGAGAAGTAATCATTCCTTTTCAGAGGACTTTGTTAGAATGGTTTTGTCATCCTGTCCTTTCCATATTTTTCCAATTAAGTCCTCGCCTGCTGGAATCAAATGTCTGCGTGGAATGGCAGGCGGCTGCAGTGGGCTATTTTGCACATATTCTGAGGCATGCTTAGCAATTGGGCTTGTCAGTCAGTCAACACATATTTATTGGGCATTTATGTGGCAAACTAGACAAATCTATTCCCTGGACTCTGGCTCTTATGTTTTCAGGGACCTGTCATCCATACAGAATTTCTAATTGCAATTTTATTTTCCAAAGTGGACTCCTCTACATGTGAATTGTATGAAGAGAAGATTGGTTTAGGTGTAATAGAATCCTCTTCTGACGGGACATTTCAATCACTTAAGGCTATTAACTTGCCATATGGATATCTTTCAGTAAATTCTATTCCCTCTTTGTTTCTTCTCTTTTATTTATGGCTGGCATGATTAGGAAAGAAACAAGGAGCGAGCAACTCTTGTCTTCTGGTGAATACACTCTGCCCCTCAGTTTCATCCATGTCTTACATATCATTCCAAAGACTTTGCATGAAAACACATTAGAATGTGTCTGTGATCCGAAATATTTTTTCTTGCAAATATGTACCTATATATTCACTGATCTACTTTGTTCTACAGTAAAGTTTTAGGTACTGTTGTTTGTCTACTTTGTATTCTTTAAAAGAATTATCCAAGCCTTCCATCTTCATCTCCTCCATTCTCCCCCATGACCAATGCTTTCCTTGCATCTCTTTCTACATATGTGACATATGAATGGAAGAAAAATTCATGTTTCATTTCTTTTGTTTTACAGAAGTAGTGTGCACTAAACATATTATTTGGGAACTTGTTTTGTGTCACCTAACCATTTATCCTGCAGTTCATTCTATATCAGTATTAAAGTACCTCCTCATTCTTTCTTGTTTGTTGTATTGTATTCCATTGAACTGATGTACCATAATTTGCTCAAAGAATCCCATATTATTAAATATTTTATTAGGAAATCAACCAATCAGAAGTGCCGCTGGGGCTGTGAGAAAAAAGAATCCTTTTTCACTATTGGTAGAGATGTAGATTGGGGCAACCACTTTGGAAATCAGGGAGGACATTCTTCAGAAGACTAAAACTAGAGATTCCATCTGACCCAGCTATTTTTCTGCTTGATATCTTTCTGAATGAATTGAAAACTTCATATCACAGCAACTCTGACACAGCGATGTTTATAATGGCAGTTTGTCATAGTGGACTCTTGGTAAGAACCCCAAACGCACCTATCAATGAAGGATAAAGAACATGTAGGTTTTTATACAATGGAGTACTACTGTATCGTAAAGAAGAATAATCTTGGTACATTTTAGCTAAATAGATGCACCTCGAGCCATACTCTTAAGTGAAGTAAATTGGACACACATGTTTTGCTGCACTATTTCTCTGGTATGAGAAACTAAAAGAGTGAACAGGACCAAAATGTGTAACAATTATTGGAAAATAGGGGGAAAATGTTCAAATGGGAAGGGAAGTAACATAGGTGTGAGGGTAAAGAAAACAGGAATAAGAAAAAAAAAAAAGGAAAAAGTGAAAAGGAAAAAATGATAGCAAAGTTTTTGGGAAGAGGGATTGAATGAGGAAAGGGAAAGGGGATAAAAAGAAGCAAGATATATCATGTACAGGTACGATTTCCTCTGATGGATGTGATCATTATGGATATCTAAGTTGTATCAATAAAATTTAAAAATATTCAGGTGATTTTTTATTTTTACTTTTTTTGGTACCAGGAACCAAACACGGGACCTTGTGCTTGTCAGGCAGGCGCTTATGATGCTGAGCTATAAGCTCAACCCAGGTTTTGTAATTTTTGATCCTTTTTGGTGTTGCAAACAATGCTATGTGACTAATTCTGTACCTAGACTTAAAGAGCATCTGTGCCTATAATTATTTTAGATTTTGTCAATTTGCCATAGCTGTACTAAGCAACCTTTCCAATACCAGCTTATGAAAGAGCTTATATCCCTTCTTACCCAATCAAGATTGTGTATAACTAAGTTACTAGATCTTTGCCAATTGCAGATAAAAAGTAATGTATCAATGTATTATAATTTAGATATTTACATATTGTTATATAAAAATTTATATATTTGTATATGATGTATTTATATATTATAATTTATATTTATCTTAGAAAGTAAATTTATAATATTTTGTTTTACTTTTGTATAGTTAAGGGTCACCTGTATTTTTTTGTTTATTGAACTGCTATTTAAGTGAACATTTTTCTCCCATGTGTGGCTTGTTGGTATAAAACGATTTATCTTGAACACATATCTGGTTAGGCAAGACCAGGATTCAGGCCCTCTAGTTACTAATTTCATAATTTGACTACTTAAATATATTTTTTGCTACAGCACATAAAAGAAATATCTCCTATCACTTGAATCCTACTTACTTCGGGTTATTGTTAGGATCCTGTGGAAGGAGTCTGAATGTGAAAGCACTTTCACAATGAAGAAGCGCCCATGGGATGCGAGAAAAGGGTTCATTTCATGTTACAAAGGAACCGCAGCTTTTATCCCTTGAGAAAATATGCGGTTCAGGATGAAAATCGGGCAGGAGTAGTTTGACCTGGCTGCAGCCTGAGAGCGGTAAGACAATCAGGTTGTTACAAGGCCTGCTGGACAAGCAGAGTCCTGATTTTACTAGCTCCGTGCTGACACGTACGCCTGGCTTTTTTCTTCCTCTCCCAAAGAATGGCAAACACTGTACCTTTGCAGAGGATTGGCAGTCTTGCTTTGCTTAAAACCTCATTGCTCTCCATGTCAGTAATTTGCGTTGTTCTTTTACATGAGTGAAGGAAGCAGGTCGTATTTTCAAGATTTTTTTTTCCAATGGATATTTTAAAACTCGATTAAAGAAAATTGCTTCATCTCTGTGTTATTATCTTAGAACTTTTGGAAAATGGGTTTTTATTGTTTTGGCCAGCATTGGCTGTAGATAGCAAAGGCAACTCATCTATGCATGTGTCCTTAGTTACTTTATGGTGCAGTGGCATTATAGAAAACTTACTTCAGGCATTCACTTGTATTTATATTTCACTTTGTCTGGCCAAACTGTTTATTAATTTGGTGTGCACATAGCTTAAAGACATTAGTCAGTACGTGGCAATGGCCAGCCTAACATGCATGCACAAAAGTGGAATGCAGGAGATTAACTTGCATTTGACCTACTTCAGCTCTCCTGGTAATGAGAGGTGCAGGGACACAGAATTAATCTCTCTCAATTTGTGGCTCTCAGGGGTGCTGCTAGGTTTTAGAGTGCTTGAATTTTAAAAGTTTCCCGTCGTGCCAAGGAGTTTTTGCTACCCAATAGAACTCTGTTAACTGTTGTGATCCAAGGGCTGATTTTATCTGTTATTACAGCATTAATAACCAATATTATGAAGGCCTGTAATACGTGGTTGGTTCTGAAAGTAAAATGAGAACAACTTGGGTCAAACTTGTTAGACATGATTTTTTGTTTTCTTCCTATCCTTGAAACTCCTAGTTTAGTAAAAATGTAAGAAAAGCTTTAAAATTGCTTTAGAAATATATAAAAAAGCTGTCTTTTATTGGATATTTGTTATATGACACTAAAGTACTGCTGCTGGGAAGGTATAAGTCAAGTTGATATAATTTGGATTGATTTGCTTTTAAAAGCTTTGAAATGACAGTGCAATTATTGCCATGATGCAGGTCCCTTACAACTGGATTAATGCATTTAATGAACAATTTGACCACATAATTTATTTCTGTAGAATTCACATTAACTGTTGTGTTAAATGCACTTCTTCCATAACAGCTATATTAATACTGTGATAATATGTAGCAGTCATAGCAGGCCAGACTGAGAAAAAAGCATCTTTCAACTCCGTTATCATTGCAAATTCTCTTTTTATGCCAGCTAATGTATATTGTGCAGCAGGTCAGTAGCCTAATTTATGTTATGCGAGGTTTATCTCTCTTGCTTTGCTTCTATACATCCTTTAATATAGGGGGAGTGGAATTGATGATCAACAAGAAGGTTAAAGCCCAGAAATCAAAGAACTGTGTACTGCTAAATCTACTTAATTGCTCCTCAAATCTTAGATGGTGCCACATACACCGTGGTTTTTCCTTTCCTTTCCTTTCTTTTCTTTTCTTTTTTTTTTTTAAAGCACTTATTTCTGGTTAAATTATGCTGGATAGATCATGCCTAATCAGTAGATTCAATTGATGGTGATTGCATAGCTTCACATCTATGAAAATGTCTATCAAGAGATCATCCTATTTAACCTTTCATTTTGTTGATGAGGGAAGGGGGCCCAGAAAGGCTCGTGGTTATTTGGTACTTGATGACAAAATAAAACCTAGACTTCAGGTTCTTGACACTAGGCCTCTTCAATGTGGACTATTTAAGATGATATCATCCACATGTCACATTATCTGGGAAGCTTGAGACCTTCATGGGCTTGTGTCAGAAATGTGGGAACATGCTGGTGGAGGAAGTTTTCTTCAAAATATATCAAAAGTTTACATATTTAACTCTGTCTATCTGGGGAAGATATTGAAAGATTAAATGCCTAGAAATAGTTTCTTGCTATATTATAACTTCCAGGCAATGATACATAAAATGACAATTTTACTTAAGAAGCACAGGCAGTGAGTATGACATTCCAAATTATGTACCTTTAAGAAAGTAAATTGCTATGAAGCTACTAAAACATAGTTTGTCTTATGTAGCACAAGGACTGATTCTTTATTATTTTGCATGCCATGGATGCATCAAAATAGTAATAGTTTATTATGTTTATCAAAATGTAATGAGATTTTATTTTATTTTCAAGAATTAAAAACTTTTCAGTTTCCTATCTTCAAGTTAGAAAAATTAGGATGCTTTCTATTAGGAAAGTAATTTTTTTTGTCTCTCACTTGGTCATAATAAAACTAAGATTTGAATGTTAACCATATTGAGTAATTTTGAAGATGATCCTGCAGTATGCTTGACTAATTTAAATATATCCAGACCATGACAAGTTAGTCCCTTTAAAAGACTGATTAAAATTAATATTTTGTGCGGAGTTGAATCTAATGTAGCATATGGCTTTATATATAGAGAATTTGACATTGTGCAGTACATAAAAGATTTTGAAAACTGCTCTAGATATTTAAGCCCAGATTTAACTTTAAATGAACAGCAATACTGGGATTCAATTTTCTGTGTTTTTAGTTGTTAAAGAAGATGTTTAATGAAATGCTTTGTGGGCTCCAGCTCTTCGAATTTTTAGAATTTTCTCTTGAGTCTGGTGAATCAGGAAGAATTCCCAGCTCTCAAGCAGGAGCAGCTGAGGATTCCTAAGCAGTGGTGGCCTCCTCGTTGGACCTAAGATGTGGCGCTGCTTGCTGACTTTTCAAGTAACTGCCAACATTGTCAGCACTGATCTGTCAGGAAGGATTTCTCCTGGCAAAACTCTGAAGCTACTTTCTGACATCTTCAACAAACCAATTGTTGTCTCCTGCCTCTGCCAGCCCTCTGAAGTCTCAACGAGTTAGTGTCTTCTCAAGAGATGAGAAAAAGAACTCACAAAATCAATTTATCAGGCGATTACGCATTGTCATCAGGCAAAACAAAAACCTGCTAAAGACAGGAGAAAAAGTAGAAGAAATGGGTCTCTGAGAAAAGGTTACAGAACATCCATCTTCTCTCCTCTTCTGATTGTTTCCTTTCTTTGCCCATTTTCATACCCGTTTCCCTCTGTTAAAAGACACTTTATGACAAGCATTGTAATCTCTTTAGAACGGAGGGGAACCTCTTCTTTAGGGCACAATCTGTGCAAGTTGTGAGTGACAGTGGGAAAGGGTCCAATTGCCACTGAGGACATCAGGCAATAAATCATCCTCCCCTGGCATCAGCTGGCTGGATGAATCCCCACTTCCTGAGTAAGTACCAGAGCCTAGATGTGACAAAACAGCTATTGTCAGCTCCTAGCGCCACACTTCCACTTTCTCTCTACTGTGATTTTCAGTTTACTTGGGACTTTGAGCACGGTAAAGGATATTCAGAAGAGAGATGAAAATAACTACCACTAGAAAGAAAAATAGCCTTGGGTTGGATAATCATCTGAATATTCATTTAAGGGCAATACTTGTTGGGGAGAACCTGTTTTCACTTTGTCATCAAGGTGCCACTTCTATGAAGCGTAGCCCATTTTTAAATGTTTAAAACAGGGTAGTCTTCAAACTGACTTGGCTTTTAAAAGCAATGTATAATTGCTTGGGCAAAAGTTTTATAGGTAGTATGGAAACAGGTTGCTGAAATAAGTTTCATAATTTGAAAAGGTTAGAATATTTGCAAAGAAGCATTTACTTTTGTTGTAATGAGTAAGTTTAGATAAATTATTGATTTCCATATATTTGTAAAATGTTAAGGGCAGGGTGATTTCTAGTTCCTTTATATGTAGATATAAATTACTCAAAAGTTTCAAACATAGAAGTTATTTTGTGTAGAATTAAAATCCATACAAGATACTTCAAAATTTAGAAGAAGAGTTTGCCACTTGGGAAATTCAAGTTATATATACATCAATGTAAGATCAATCTGGTGATGAATAAGATAGTATAGGCAAAGTATAAAAATTTGACATTGTGAAATATACTCATAATTAATAAATACTCTTTCTGTTTTTCTTATTTATTTATTCATTTTAATGAGAAAAAAAGATAAGATAAAATAGCAGTGAAACAGTTTCAAAACAACTTAGTAGGGTGGTTACAATACCATGCATATTATTATCTTAATAGTAGTTATTCAGAGGACAAAGTGCAGACCTGATATCTTGTCTAAAAAATATTAGTATAAACTTTTATTCTCAGTGAACTAAGGCAAAGTAGCTGTATATCCTAACTCTCTTGTGTGTATATATATATATATATATAATTTTTCTTTTCAAAGTTTCTAATACTAGGAGGAAATATCTTACCATGACTTATTAGTAAATTTTAAGTCAGAGATACAGTATGAATCATGAAACAAAAAGTATAATTAAAGAATATTCAGAAAATTAATTAAATGTTAATTAATTAAAATTAAATTAAATATTTCAAAACAATATTCCAAAATTCAAATCAAATCATGAGTTCAACTTAGAGGCCAGGATACTGTGTATCATATACATGAATCTAATCCATTTAGAGTACTCCCATAGTATTTGAATAGGTTAATATATACAAAGATATCAACTATGAAGAAATTTCCATGATAGTAAAGAGTTACTAAGAATAAAACATAACATAAAAACTGGAATGGCAAATATATGACCTGAACTTCTAACAGTTTGGGGATAGGATATTGTGCAAAGATCTAATAAGTTGTGGACACAGACAGTGTCCATGATGCTTACTGGTGGCCAGGTGTCACTTGTGTGACTGAGTTACTGCTATTTCCTTGATATCTACTCAGTAGACCCAGAGATATTCATGACCCATAGCGTGCAGAAGAAGTCCAGTTGTAAACTATGCTGATGGACATATTCTGCTGCTGTATACAAAAGAATACTTGAAAGACTGCTTTTGTGTACCTCTTTTTCTCCTATGTTTAATTATTTGCCCTATTTGGCAGGTTCTTTCCATTCTCCTTCATGGATTTGTGGTCATTTTGATCCCTCTCTAGTATATCTTTTAGTAAACTGTGCATGGTTGGCTTTGTCATCATGAAATTCTTTAGCTGTTTTTTTGTCCTGTAAATATTTCACTTCTCCATTGAACTTGGAAGAGAGTTTTTTAGGGTATATCAGTCTGGGCTGGAATTTGTTTTCTTGTAAGACTTGAAATACTTTGCTGCATGCTCTTCTTGACTTGACGGTTTGTAAAGAGAGATCTGCCATTATTCTGATGGGTTTTCCTTTAAATGTGATTTGTTTCTTTTCTGTAGCAGCTTTTAGTATACTGTTCCTGGGCTGAATTTCTCGGGTCTTGATTATTATAAGCCTAAGTGTGGTTTTAATTGAGGTGATGTTCTGTATGCTCTAGTTACCTGAATGTCAGAGTGTTTCCCCATATTTGGGAAGTTTTCTGCTATTACTTCTGCCCATATTCTTTTTATATCATTTGTATTGACTCCTTCTTTCTCATTGATGCTTATTAGTCTTTCATTGTTGATCTTTGCATCATCTTGCAGATGTTGGGTTATTTTTTCTTGCCTCCTACTTGTTTTTAAGAGATCTTTTCTACCTCTTCACTAGCTGTAATGGTGTCTTTAAGGTCTGAAAGTCTATTTTCAATTTCATTGAAACAGTTTTGCCAGCTTGTGATTGAAGTTTTAAATTCATGTATAGCACTTTGAATCTGCTTCTTACATTTTATTACTTTCCTATATTGTTCACTCAAGGGTTCCATCATTATTCTATTCTCCTCTTTTTTTTTTTTTTTTTTTTTAATCAGGGTCTTCTTTAGAAGCCCTTAGTACTTCTTTTGTTATGGTTATTATTTCTTTTTTTTTAACTTCAGAAATTATTTCTGATCTGATTTGCTCTATACCTTTCTGCCCCTGTTTCTTTCCTTCAGATGCCATTATTTCAGAGATTTCAGGTGTGTGATTTCTAATTTCTTCTATGCTATTGTCTCCTGTATTTGTTCTGGGTAGGCTTGGAGCTTGAGCATGCATTTTGTTCCTTCTCTTTGTCATTTTGTGTAGCCCTGCCTTCTGATCTTTGGTGTAGAGCTTTGGTAGAGTCCTTATCTTAGCATGAGATTGGGATCTACCAAGTTCAAAGTCACCCAGGTGGGTGTGTCTTGGGTGTGTCTGCTGAACTCGACTTCTTCCTGCAGCAGCCCTTGGATGCAAACCTGCTGTGCCACTCTGGCAAGATGTTCTGCTCCTGGATCAGCGGGGTGGGTCTTGTCTCTAGTCTCTCTGCAGGGAATTCTGAAGCAGTTTTCCACACTGGTCACTCCAGGCCGGTTGCTGAGTTGAATGAGTTTCTTGTTGGCCCAGGATGGCCTCCCCTATGTGCCAGGCTGGGTTGCTGGGTCAAATGAGCTTCTGGTGTGCCCAGGGGGTCTTAACTCACACGCCAAGCCAGGTTGTTGGGTTGAATCAAATAAATACTCTTAAATATTATCCTGAAAAATATATACAGACTATAATTATCGTGTATCAAGCACGTACTAATTTGCATATTGGAAACATTTTCCTTTGTTTTTTTGCGAAATTGAATTCTTAGCACAATTTTCTCATGAAAAAGAATATTTCAGTAGGGAAAATTAAGATAATGAACTGGTAAAATCCTACTAAAAGCAAGATATTCTATTCTATTCTATTCTATTCTATTCTATTCTATTCTATTCTATTCTATTCTATTCTATTCTATTCTATTCTATTCATTCCATTCCATTCCATTCCATTCCATTCCATTCATGTATTTGATACAGGTTCTTACTTCGGGCAGCATGGAGTCATAGTGATCCTCCTATTTTCTGCCTTCTGAGCAGTGGGATTGCAGGCTTGTGCCACCATGCCTGGTTTCAGTGGCAGGTTCAGCATGCCTGGGGGTTAGGGCTGGCATGGCATGTGGTACTGGGAAGGTTTATAATAGTGCTAGAAAATTACTCATTGAAGATGTAGGTTAGTGGTAAAATGCTTGTATAGAAACGTGTTGTTTACATATTGCTTAAAAAGCCTAACCAAGGGGCTGGCCAGATAGCTCAGTAGATTAAAACACATGCTTAGGCAGAGCACAGGGCTGGGGGTTCAATCCCTGGCACCACAAGCCGTGTGCTGGCCTCGCCCCCAGGGAGCACTGAGATGGAGATTGAGACTGAGTGTGTTCGCGTGCACCTGTAATCCCAGCTCTTGGAAAAGGAAAAAACAGTATCATTTTGATCTAGCTCATAAATGTTTTTGCTACCTTACTATGTCTACTGTTCTGAATGATTCCAGTATTTGTTATTGTATTGACAAAATAACCAGATAATTGACATACGTTTTTATGCTTCACCTGTCTGTTTCATGTAGACAAAGCTCATATCTATTTCTCTCCTCAAAAATATATCCTTGCCTAAGTTACCTGTCAAGCTCTTTTATGATTATGAAGAATATCTCACAAGGAGCTGATGGATTCTGTTTTCCCCCACTAAATCATCTTGAGCTGTCATGCCGAAGCTGGAATTCTTTCATTACCATAAAATACACACAATGCAGATGACATGCTTCGTTCCAATTTATTGAGTAAAAAATGGCTAAATCTATTTTTAAAATATTTTAATTGGCTAGAAAGCTACATCTGGTGCATTTTTTTCTTTTTCAAGTTGTAACAACCAATGATTAACTGCCATCTTTTAATATTGCTCAGTTGGTGATAATACGGAAAGCATTCTGGCATTGTGAATTCATAGTCGAACGGTGACACCAACCTGACGAGATGATGGTGTACAGGGCTCGATGACAGTTCTATCTCAGTTTATCATCTTAACTAAAAAATAATCCTATCTAACTTGAAATCCACAGCAGCTATAAGTAGAAAATAAATCCAAACCACAGCTCAGACTTGTAACCTAACAGCTATCATAAATAATCAGAGCCTATTTGAAGGTGGAAGATGGGACATTAGAAGCTATTTACACTACTAGAGTGATGCCATCGATCAGTAGCAGCAACCCGTAGATAAGGCTCCTATGATGCCATGGTAATTTATGGTGGGCATTGACAGTAAAGCTACTATGGAATTTTCTTCGTAGACAGCTTCATTCATTTTTGTTTTGTGATGCATTTTGTTGTTAAAGAAGCAATCAATAGCAAAATCAGGGTGATAAAAGTATTACTTGTTAAATAGGTGAAAAATGTACATGTATATAGGAAAGTGGGACGAAACAAGGAGATTTTAGAAATTCACTTGTGATATATGTTCCAGCTGCAAATATACATTGGATTCACTTCACATGTCTTGGGCTCTAAAATGTGGCCCACCTGTTCTCACTCTTACATCTTACCCCCTTATTGGAAAACAGAGTTCAAGCACTGTGGGGGGTCCCCCTCGCTGTATCTGACCAACCATAGCTAATATAAAATGTAACCAGAGAACTCACAGGTGCTAAAACAAATATCTATCTCTTTCTACATGACCCCACCCTATGAGAGAGCATTGAAGGATTATTTTAGTTATTTCTGATTAGGGTTTTTTTGCTTCCTTAAAAATTTTAGTTATTTTGTAATGCAAGTTTTACTCCCCACCCTGCCATCTTCTACATAAAAACAAATCCACTCAAGGGACTGGGGAAGGTGACTATTAAATGCCTGTCAGGCTTCCCTCCGAATTATTGGTCTCTGCATTACATGGATGTTTTCTCCATTAGGGTGGGACAGTGGTTCTCAAATGTAGCTGAATGGAATCATCCAGGCAGGGTATCTCCTCACACATGGCTGTGCCCACTTCTCCCTGCTATCAGAACTTCTGATTCGGTAGATCTGGAGTATTCCAAAATTTTTATTTCATAAAAATCGTGAGATAATCACATTTTTTTTTTTTTTTGATGCTGTTGTTTTTTGAGACAGGATTTTTGCTATGTAGTTCAGGTAGCACAGGTCAGCTTTCAACTAAGTGGCTCAGGCTGGCCCCGCACCAGTCTATTGAGTGCTGAGATTATAGGCATGCACCACCACATCTGGCCCAGATGACCACATTTTTGAAAATCTCAAAAATTATAGAGCTCTAATTTAGTGCTCACCAGACACTTGGAGCCCACATCTAATGCTGCTGAGATGGTAGACTATAGGGCAGGGGAAAACAATTGATATTTATTGAGTACTCACTGTTTTTTAGATATTATATGACATATATCACATACATTGTCTTACCTAATTATCTGAATTTATTCAATGTTTATTGTAGAAGTACTCTGTTTTGATACTATTTTATATTGGATGAACTCAATTCTTACAATAATTTCCAGAAAGCAGAGCTCTTGCCCCAATTTCCTCCTACGCGAGTCCACATTTCTTCTCTGAGAAAGTGAAAACATAGCTTTTCTCTCCTAATCGTTTCTTTCTCCTATCACTTCCAGATCCCTAAAAACAATGGTAAAATAAAGCCGGTGTCTCCTTGAAGTTTCTAAGGGGCAAGAATCTGACATAGTGGTAGGTCGGGTGACAGCAGAAAAAGTGTGAGGGATACAACCCTGCAGAGGCTTGGGACAGCCCATACCTCTCTCCATTACCCTGCTTTCATGCAACAGCTCTCACACTTTCTAACACATGTACACGCACACCTCTCTCTCCCTTTCCCACTCTCTTTCTCATTATCTAAAATAATCCCCCCAAAAGTGTTACTTATTAAAAAAATATTCTGTGGCCTAACCTATTCCAGTGTCATAAAGCTCCAGCAGACAGCATTTTAGTCCAATGGATGTCCATGGGGTGCAGGCAGCCCAGATGCTTGGGCACAGAGTGATCCACCCAATAGTGTTTCCCCACAGGTGATGTTCCAGGGTGAACAGACCTACAAACAAACTGATAGTTATAACACAGGGTGATAGTTATTACCCTCTGTAAGGGGGAGGTGCTAGGGGACCCAGCTCTTTTTATTAGACATCCAGGCAACTTTTGGGAGAAATGAAATCTCAGCTGATGCCTGAAGAGTCAGAGCCAGTAGTGTTTGAAGGGGAGGGAGGCAGAACTGGCTGAGGGCCCAGATCCTGGCAGTAGAAACAGCTTTTCTGAGAGTCCCAGACCCTGAGGGAGCACACAGGCACATTGTAGACATTCAAGTAGTTCAGGGGAGTTGCTTCATTACCAAATAAACACTCGGGGTCTGTGTCATTACCAAATAAACACTGTTTTAAATGTATGTGTTTTGTGAATATGCAGCATCTATGGCTCTTCTTGAATTCTTAATAAAGAGAGTGGGATTTTGAAAATCTGTTTTCTTTTGGCAAATGATTGAAAATGATCACAAAGGACAGATAGGCCATCTTGTGGGGTTGGTGTTGATATTATCTTTGCTTTCCTGAAATGGCTGAGTACAGATTATATTCAGCATTAGTCACCATGTGAAAAATACACTTTGATACACAGAGACATCTTTTTTACATCTCTTTGTGTGGAAATCTGGAAGTCAAGCAAGGGGTGGTGTCCTGTTGTAGCAATGTTCTCTCTTAAGGAGTTGGTTTCCCCAGGATGTCTTGGGCACCTTCTGAGGACATGGCATTAGACTGGTACTTCAGAGTGGACACTGGATAGGAAGTACGGCAGGCACTCAGGCAATGAAAAGTCTACGTTCCTGGGTTTAAGATCATGCAGTCACAGGTACAAAGCAACTAGAAACTAATTCCCAGGCAGCAGTGACCTTTTTGGTACCTCATATCAGAGCCACCAATTATTTTTTCCTATGATAATGATATGTTGAGCTAAGACATTATATTAATATCAACAAATTTGTTCTTGAAATACAAAAAAAATGTGTGTGTAGAGAATCAATTGAGAAACTGAAATGTCTTCCCAATTTACATGCTTAAACCTAATGTTGGACAGGCCTTGTCTCAGATGCTCTAGTCTTGTTGCTGAGACAAACACCTGACACCCAAAATTAAGGAAGGAAGGAAGGAAGGAAGGAAGGAAGGAAGGAAGGAAGGAAGGGTTTGTTGAGCTCAGTTACTGGAGGTTTCAGTCCATATTTGGCTGGCTCCAAGACAGACTGGTACATAGGAGAGAGCAGCAGTTCATGGTGGTGGAACAGCAACAATGACAACAGGCCAACAATGGAAACAGAGAGCATCTGCTTCTCTGTCTCTCTTATATTACATTCAGGCTCTCTGCTTTAGTCTATCCACTTCAGGCCCATAATCCCAGCAGTATTCATACCCATAATCTCAGCCTTGGATCACCCATAATCCCAGTGGATCATGAGTTAATCTCAAACTCTAGAAGTCCTACCCCATGATTGCATGAGGCTTTAGGGGACAACGAGACACAAACCATAACAGGCCTTATTCTGTGAATCACAGCCACCAACAGATGCCTATAGAAATATGCCCTGCAGCAGCCTGGATGTTTGAATTTCCTTTTCACTTAAAGTGTTTAATACATTGTACATGAAGTTTAAGCATTAGCAGTGGCAATGTTCCATGTGTCCCCTCACCCCGCAATTTAGGCTTATAACTTAATAGATTGACTAATTAACATTATTTCTCAATTGAACTGTGATTTTACATAAGCAGTTAGTTCACACAGAAAATAAATTTTGCCCAGTGAAGCAAAAGCAACAATATATAAAGACACATTCATTTCTTACTTCATGGAAATTTGCAAACAAGATTTAACTACTTTGTTCTCTTTGACATGGTGATTTTAGACATCCTCAGAGAATTACTGGGAGAGTCTTTGTTAAATGTTACTTTGTGATATATGTATGGAATCTTATATGGGGCCTTGATTTCCAATTAAGGCCAATAACTCTTAAGTAGAATGCAATGTTACCTTTTAGTCTTTTTAATTAAATTCATTTATTATAGGGGCAATGCTTATCGTTTCCAAGAATATCATCAAGCTTGTAACAATAAATATTGGAGTAAGGGGCTGGGGAGATAGCTCAGGGGCACAAGTGCCTGCCTGGTAAGTGCATGGTCCTGAGTTCAATCCCCAGTTCTGAAAAAAAAAGTTGGAGTGAATTTAAATGTCAGAGTTACTTATACAATCATTTTATGTTGTGTAGCAGTAAATACAAATGGCTAGAAATCTATCATGAAACTTTTAAGAAATAAATAGTGTTTTAATAGAGAATCATTTTAAAACATAGATAAGTGGCCAGCTAGTGATACATATTAAGCATGTGTTTTATTTTAAAAATTGAGTTATATTAAATTTCTGCAGATTTAACATCACTCTAATATAAAAATAGTGTAACTTTTATGTTTCACTGAATAGCTTTAAGATATTAAGTACTTTCTGTTTAGGTCCTGAGATGGGTCTTTGTGGGGAGCTTTTATTTGATGAGAGAGAAACATTGTAGTTATTAATATTTCTCACTTTTTGTAGGAGCCTCTGCTTCAGTGACTTCATTTGGTCTCTGTGAAAGCTCCCTAGATTGTACTCAGGAAATGTTGTTACAAGGCTTCGTGTCATATTTTTTGAAAAGATGGTTTCCTTCGGCTTACATAGAACAGTTGGTGATTTCACTGGAATTTTAACATTTCTGTGAAAAGGTAATGAGCCTTGTAGGGTCACACTTGCTATTTTATATAAAGTGGCCATGGTGCACAGAATTACTGAAGATGAGTTCAGGAAAGATGGATCTTGAAATCTCACGAAACCAAGTATGGAAGAAAGAATTGGCAAGTTTTCTAAAACATATTTTGCACAAATTCTGCCATTGTTCTGTTTGTCTAAAATTAAGTAACACTGCATAAGGACATCAAAAGCAAATTTTTTATTTTTTCTATGTCAGGCTCAGCCTGGGCTGGGGGTGAGGCTAGTGCAGCATGTGGTTCCAGGGATTGAACCACGGTCCCTACCATTGCCTAAGCTTTCCTAAGCAGGCGCTTTAGACTGCTGAACCATCTCATTGGCCAAAAACCAAATTATTTTGGGGCCCGGCAGGATGGCTCAGTGGTCTAAAGCGCCTGCTTAGGAAAGCTTGGGCAGCTGCAGGGACCGCAGTTTGATCCCCAGCACCACATGCTTCACCAGCCCTGCCCTCGGGGCAGGTTGAGCCTGCCACAAAAATAAACAAACAAAAAAAAGTTCTGAAACAAGAAAAAATAAAAATAAAATTAAAAAAAAACAACCCCCCCCC
>PVJA010004865.1:0-51743 GCA_004027025.1 Myocastor coypus | reverse complement strand
TATGGGTGCCCTGTCCTTGAATTATAGACAGAGCCCAGGGAGGGCTGCCTTCTGTTGCCTGAGATTCCTGGAAAGCTGGGGTTCAAGGTTACAGATGGCGGCTCTTCCCATCGATGCCCTGTTCTTTGTTTATCTCCTATGTGACACCAATAGTTGCCTCCTCCCCTGCTTAAAGTATTACTTGTTAGTATTTGTGTGAGCTACGTGTCTGGAATATGCTGTATCTATTAAAGTAGTGAGGTATACTCCTTAGCCATTTTTTAAAAATTCTAAATAAAAAGAAGAGCTTTCTGAGGCTCTAAGCTCACTGAGGAAGAGAAATCTCAGTGAGTCCTCCAAAGCTACATTCATTGGGTCTTCTCATCGTTTCTTTTGGCACTGGACCAAAAATTGTACAACTGTCATCCTCTTTTGTTTTGTGCATCCCAATTACACATTTAAATAATGCACTGGGGATTATACCTTTATTTTTGATTTATCCTTTGGTACTGGGGATCAAACTCAGGACCTTGTGCTTGCCTGGCAGGCTCTTATGCCACTGAGCTATCTCCTTGGCCTTGTTGAGGCCAATGTACTTTTAGAAGGCCATGATCTTTGCTTCCCTGGAACAAACCTAGCCTATTTTTAGAGAAGTTTTTCCCCAAGCTTCAAGCCCATGTTACACTCAGTTTTTGGCATGCTAAGGGGCCAGTGAGGGCCACATAAGAGGACAGAACTGTATTGCAACTTCAGGGGAAGGATGAGGAAGATTATCAGAAGCTGGAGGAAGCACTGCACAGGAAATACAGAAGGTGTCATCTTTGCTGATTCCAAATGAATCAGTCTACATCATCTGAAATGCAATGGTCTCAGCCAAAAGTTCTGAGCTTCTTCTAGAACTTCTGTTTTCCCACCTGAAGCTCTTTTTCTGTGTCTTGCTGTCACATGACATACGTGGTGTGTACGATTAGTTTTGCTTTTTCACCAATTTTGTCCTCATTGTTCAGTATGATAGTAAGAAAATTTCATTCATAGTAAAGATATTGGGGGCTTGCCAGGCAGCTCAGGTGGTTTGGCAAAGTCACTCAGGTGCCTGGGACCGTGGTTTGATCCCCACTTCCACATGGAGCATGAGGCCTGCCCTTAATGCAGCCTGAGCTAGACAAAAACAAACAAACAAACAAACAAAAAACAACAACAACAAAAAGCAACTTCATAGTAAAAATATTGAATGAAGCCTGAGAGAATGTTTTCTCTCTAGGTGACTCTCCTTAGGCACATTGTACATCACTGATCATCTTCCTCTGTAGCCCCATTATTTACTTGAACAGGAAATTTGGGACTCCATTGAGTTATATGCTGTTACAGTCTAGGTTCTTTTATGTCCTATATTCTTACTGACCTTGAAGAGATAGAGCCAAAATATTGGCTATCTTTGCAGCCCTTCTTTTTCTGTAATTATTTGGACTGCCAACTTAATTTGTTAACTGTCCAGAAGAGAGAAAAATGGTCAAGCAGTGGCTGTGATTCATTCAGTTGGTTGACACTGACAAAAGTTTTGCAAACTGCAGTACATGGTTCCAAGGTAAACCCTGACTGGCCTTATCATATACAAAAGTTACACATTATTTGTAACATAGTTTTTGCTTTTTCTTGGTCTTAACCATCCAGCAGAAAAGTCTAACCATGAGTTATAAAAAGGAAAGCCATGTTAATATGCTGTATTGTAAAAGGCTCAAGTCAACAGTCCCTGATTAATGCCAGATGAGCTGATAATACACTACTGTTATGCACTACTGGACTAAATATATAGCTACTTTCTGTTTGTGTGATGAAAAGAAAGACCTGTACTAATGATACTTAGACAAGAAATCATATCTGCATCTTTTACTCTGAACAACTATGATGAAGATCACATTAAGCAATGTATTAACTATTGTAAAAATAATAAAAATAAATTAAAAAAATAAAAATACATAAATAAATACATAAATAACTTTTTAAAAATATTGAATGATATGTCCTAAGCCTAGAGAACAGAAACCTCTGGCAAAAATGACTGTTTTTTTATAAATCAGCATCAATTATAGTATTTAAAATATTCATTCTAGGCCAGGAGAACAGGTAACCTCTAATAAATATATTTTAGAAATACGAATTCAAAATGCTTTAAAATGTGAAAGGTTTGAAATACTTTGGATTTTAGAGAATTTTGGATTTCAGAATTCTACATTGGTATGTTGTAGCATTAACTATAAAAAGAGAAAGAAGTTTTGTCCTTTGCAGAAAATGGATGGGTCTGAATTGTCATGCGGAGAGAAATAAGGCAAACTCATATAGACAAGTGTTTCGTGTTCTTCCTAATATGTGGAATTTAACAAAGACGACAACAAAATAGAAGGGAGAATTTCATTAGACTGGGGAAGGGAAGAAGAGGAGAGGATGGGGTTGTAAAAGTGGGTAATAGAGGGCATAATTTGTTTAAAATACAGTATATACATGAAAACTCTAAAAGTATGTGAAAGTAGTAGGAAAGGGATAGAGGGGTGATGGAGGAATGATTAAACACGTGCATTTAGGGCATAAAGTTAAAATAAGAGATCTAATTAATGAATGCATGTTGGGCAAGTACTATAAATCATGAAATTAAAATTACCTTATCTCCTAATGCCCATTGGGGTGATTATTATGTCACCATTCTTTTACTCTGTGTTTTATTTAATTCCTGAAATATTGCAGTTGCATTTCTCTGAGTGGTTTGGATATCATGGCTGTTGCTGCTTGGCTCTGTGTGGCTGCAGATGGAGAGCTCTCTCTCTCTCTCTCTCTCTCTCTCTCTCTCTCTCTCTCTCTCTCTCTCTCTCTCTCTCTCTCTCTCTTGCAGAACTGGGAATCAAACTCAAGACTTTGCATTTGCCAGACAGGCACTTATGCCCCTGAGCTACCTCCCTGGCCAGTCTCCTCTTCTTGTTCCTTGTTCCTCTGTGCTTTGTCCTAAAGCTGTCTTTTTCTCAGCTTTGAGTCCTGAGAAGAGTTGACATTAGATTTGTGCTTCATAAACAAGTATAATTTGTGGGCAAGACTTTATATTCTCTGGAGCATTTTTGATGGTCAAACATAAAGGAAAATGATGTTGTTAATTTAAATTTCATAAAATGAAATTCTATGCTTTTATTAAAAATCCCATTTTCCAAGAACATGTTTTCTCTTGTTACAAAAATATATTTTTCTTAATGCCATACTTCTCTTCTTTGCTAGTTGTTTGTTTGAGTTTTGGCAGTATTACTGAAGTTATCCTGTGGTTACATTCATGGGCTACTTTAGATTTGGTTAATTTGTTTTGCTAATGAAGTTAGCTCATCATTAGGTTCTACATTTGAATTATTTAATATAAGATATGAAAAGATTACAGATAATAAATACAGTCATTAGCAAGTAAGGTTTATTATTGTGTATATGTTATTTCACAAGTATATGTGAAACATTTTCACTTTAAAACAATTTTAAAAATACTAAATGTAAATTAAAATTTACATAAAGTGTCGCATATGGTATGGAAATACCTGTACAATAGGTGTATATGTGAATCTGTAGGAAACTTGGTTGTATTTTGCCTTGGTATTGTGGAAACCATACACACACACAGAGGCAGCCTTATACTTGCTGTATCCCTTCTTCTTGGATGCTCATTAATCACTGAGCACTAATAACACATTTTTTTTTTTTGTCATGATAAAACAAAAATTCTGGCTCTGACTCCTGTTCTGGCTCATTTACATTGGCCTGCCTGTCAGTTCAAAGGATCAGGGAATTAATATTGCAAGATTAAAAAATGAAGTCCCTTGAACATCCCATCATATAAACTGTGGTTAGTTTTCCAGAGAGAGAAAAAAATGAATTAAGCCTTTGAAAGGCCTTCAACGTTCTTTCCCACTATTTCTCTCTGCCCCATTCTCCCTTCCCTGTAATAACAGATGTCCTAGGCCTTCTCCTGAGTGTCCTAGGTCCTGGCCATGCTCTTTGTTGAGGGGCGGCCCCGCGGGATACGTGGAAAGCTCTGATGAGCTGCCTGATTATTTTAGATGCCCTTTCTCTTGACTTCTCCTTTGATTTTCACATTTTATCCATCTGAGGATAAGAGTCTGTAGAAACACCTCAATAATCCATTTATTATTATTTTTTTTTTTTATAAAGAAAGAAACATTTTCTATAACCATCTGGTTTCTGTGTAAGTGTGTGCTGTGCTCGGAGCCAGTCAAATCCCCGTATGCATCTCACTTGCTCACTGACTCTTTTTGGTGAATCAGAAGAATCAAAAGCCTCTTTGAGGATTACAGAAAAGGAATTCCACATGTGTTAGTGTGTGCATGTATAAGCAATTTATTTTAGAGAAAAGCTCCACTAAAATCAAATGAATATAATCTAAACATGCTTTTAAAAGATTAAAATAAAAAAGAGATGAATCTGGAAAGTCCTTTGAATTTTTATAAGTGGGGTCAGTTTATATGGTCCATCCTATGTATTTTCAGGTCAATCTTTAGGGGAACTTAAGATAGACGATGTGCTTAAGATTTCTGTAGTCTACCATTGTGTGATGACACTGTGAAGCTATCAGAAACACTTGCAGTCAACTACTTCTGCCTTTTATTTTCATTTATTGTGAGTTATCTTTGTAGGTATATTGTTTTTAAGATTTTATTACACAAATCTTTTTATTGCCTTTTCAAGAGAATGTAATTAATACTCTTGTATCTGTGTAGACTGCATAAATATCTTTATACACAGAAATATTACAATACATATCTAAAACTCTACTCTTAGGTGGGAACAATGGGGGTTCCTAAGTTTTAGATCAGGAAGTCTTTGTTCTGCGAAGCCCAAAGCCATAGTCAGAAAGTGGTGAATTTGAGTGCTTGCTTTGCAGCCCATTGTGATTGCCCTCCTTCTTTATTAACAACACAGCAAATGGCACTTCGCTTAATACTTGCAAGCCTCAAGTTCCTCATTTGCAAAAGAGGATAAATATCTGAATCTAGGTGGTAGTAGTTTCAGGATTTAGTGGAATGAAAGCATGGAACATAGTAAACACAGCTGAACCATAGTGAACAGGAAAATGATAAGGATGATGGACTAGTAATTATTTTCAGAGATAGCATTATTAGATGTATAAACAGCAGTAATTTTGGTGACATCTTAGTTAAAATCATTATCTAAAATTTACCTACATTGGGGCCTGGGAGATAGCCCAGGGGTACAAGTGTCTGCCTGGCAAGTTCAAGGTCCTGAGTTTGATCCTTGGTTCTGCAAAATAAATAAATACATTATATATATATATATATATATATATATATATATATATATACACACACACATATATACATAATATATAATAAAATTTACCTGCATTTCAGTTGAAATGTAAAAAATATTGAACATTATACTGTCACCTGTAGTTGTATTAATTCTATGGGTAAGTATACACAAGTATTTACTTATATATATCTAATTATTTGGCATATAGGTAAATGAAAGCTTTAGTATCCAATGCAGTAAAATGTTATTTATAATGGAAGTTATTGCATAAATAGCAGTATAACAGTTTTTGGTAATATGAAATTTTTTACAGATTGATTTTATTATTATTTAAAATTCTTTTTTTGGCTTTTTGAGACAGGGTCTTGTTATGCATTTCAGGCTGGCCTTGAGCTCACTTTTGTAACCCAGGCTGGTCTCGAACTCTCAGTGATCTTCCTTCCTCGGCCTCCCAGGTGCTGGGATTACAGGTGTGCACCACCATGCCTGGCTTATTATTTAAAATTCTAAATCCAGATAAAACATTTGTTGTCTTGGGAATTTTTAAATATATGAAAGAGGGTTTATTTCTGCTCAGTCACTTGAGAAGCCATGCATAATTCAATGGAATCCAATGTTGGAAGCAATTGTTACTCTTCTCTGGTCCTTTAGACATAGACTTGTCAAAGTATTTACTGGTATTTTTTCTTGGCGTTATGCTGGATTGCAAGATTGAAGCATGTGTTGTTTGTCATTATGTTGTTTTCAGAAAGTTCCATGAACTGCACAAAAATTCTTCCTTCCACTTTCAGTGCCTTTTATTCTTCTTTGTCTAATTAATATCTAACCATATTTAAAAAATTCCACCTACCCACCTATTTTTAAGAGATCTTTTTGACTCCTGAAATAGATTTTTTTTTGTAGTACACATAAAATTTGTGCTTACTTCTGTTATGGCATTCTATATGCTCGATGGCAGTGTTTGGCCTATTGGCAAACTGTTTCTAGCAACATAAAGTCCACCTGACTTTTGCTGGCAGACACTTTTTTTTTTTTTTTTTTAATCTTTTTGAGATAGGGTCTTGCTTTGCAATTCAGACTGACCTTGAGCTCACTTTTGTAGCCCAAGCTGGTCTTGAACTTGCACTGATCCTCCTGTTTCAGCTTCCCACGTTCTAGGATTACAGGCATGTGCTGCGACACCCGGCTTAGACACCTTGTGTTACTTGGTTTTAAAATCTCATTGCCTGATGTATAGAACACATCCAAAATATACTCTTAGAAGGCGTGAGTGACTGCACTTTAAGTACATTTGCCCTACATCGTTTCCGGTACATAGAATACATAGAATATATACAGCATCCTCTTGGTGTCCTAGAAAAGCAGGTGCAAGCAACTCACTGCCTGCCTGTAGGCAAATCGGTGCTTGCCCATGTGCTTCAGTTGTTTTTGAAGTAAAAATACTTCACTTAATTTGAGATGTTACTTTGAGCTAATTCTTATTTAATAAGTTAGGAATTACATTTATAGAATGCTAGAATTCTTTTTCTTTTTACTGGCTTTTTTTTCTTTTTCTTTTTTGCTAGCTCAGCCTGCCCTGGGGGTGGGGCTGGCACAGCATGTGGTGCCAGGAATCAAACCATGGTCCCCTGGGCCTGCCTCAGCTTGCCTAAGTAGGCGCTTTAGACTGATGAGCGATCTCACTGGCCCCTTTTTTTCCTGTTTTTGATGTACATCTCACATTTTATAATGGAAAGTCTAAGGGGTAGGTATAAATTGCTGGGACATAAATACTATTATATTCTACAGATTGAAATACACAATTTTTTTTTTCTGGAATAGCTTAGATGGACAGGGTATTTTTATTTTGTTTTGTTTTTCATAAAGTGAGATAGGAATCTAAGGCAGACTATCAAAGATGCACTTACAAGGAGCGATGGTTACACTACATGAATATTTTTTACAACAATTTTGTATACATGCTGAATTATGCATTGAAAACTGGGCATAGCCTAATGACATTGAACATATTCTTTAATATGACATTAGTATTATGTGTGTTTTCCTAAATTGATGATCTTTATGATGACCCTAGGGAGGTAACTGATCCTGGGTTAGGATAGTGATTTCATTGTGCTACTAATGACCCACATTCTGTCAGTCTTCTTCTCTCATCAGGCTTTGTTGGTGAATTTCTCCTTCAGCAATTTTCATGATCACAAAATAGACACTCAATGTTCAATTGTCATATTCATGCAATAGACAGGGAAGAGTAGTAAAGGACCAAAGATGTATTTCATCTTTTCTGAAATCCTATGCAACCATTTTGCTTGTACCTTACTGACTAGCTTTTAATTTTGATGATTCTCCTAATCTCAGAAATGTAGATTTTTTAGTTTGATATATTTTTTGCTCTCCATGAGGTAGAAAGCAGAAAGAAGGTGAGTGGCAGACTGTACTAGAGAAAATAAAAATACATTCACTAGTAGCATTACACATTTCCACTTGCAACATTAAGTTAAAATCAATACCAGAACTCTAGCCCAGTTCTGTAGGGAGAGAATGTACAGAACACTGTGGCAAATAGTTTGCCTAGCTTTCTGATTATGAAACTTATTGAATGTAAAGTATAAGTAGATATGGAAGAAAATAAGAAATGGAAAGTTTTACTTTAAATTCTGTAATTCAGGAATGTGAAGAAGAGTCACTTGGTGATTGCTAGGACTGTATGCAAGCACATACTTTTGACTGTAAATTACTTGAGGCTCAAGACCAAGTCTTTCATTTTCATCATACTGCCTCTAGGTTCCAGGAAAGAAGCTGGCACTGGACATACCACCAGCGACTGCTGATATTTTGGAATGAGGGCAGGATAGGCTAGCCAAATAGCTCAGTGGATTAAAGTGCCTGAAAGCAGACACAGGGGCCAGGGTTCAATCCCCAGGCCTGCCATGCCAGCCCCACCCTAATGTCCTATTCAAATGTACCAGCTTAAGTCAAATGTACCAGCTTAAGTCATTCTTCTTTCAATTGGTAGTTCCTTGTCAAAGTTAACTTTTTAAGGTCAACATTCGTTATTTGCTACTGATTACTGCCTAGAGTCAATAGCATGTCCCAAGGAAACTTTGATCAAAGGTGGGAAACAAGAAGCAATGGAAACATTTTAAATTATCTCAGTAGTGTTGAGTTGATGGCCATTGTTCATTAATTGGAATACTTGACATAACAAATGTGAATTCTGGCTGTGCTTGAAGAATTAAAAATGTTGGCTACTCAGGCCCAGGGCTATAGCTCAGTAGAATAAGCACTTGTTTGGCAAGTGCAAGGGCCTGAGTTCAATCCCAGGTTCAATAAAATAAAATAAAATAAAATAAAATAAAATAAAATAAAATAAAATAAATAAACAACAACAACAGCAACAACAACAAAACATTGGGCTACTTTGGACCCAGAAGCCATCAGGAATAGTCTGTGGATCCTCTGACTTTACCACAGTCCTTACGAAGTCATGCTAGTCACCGATAATCTCTAACCCAAGATACCTGCGCTTGGTCTGTGCCCCACATCCTACGTATTTGTGTAGACAGATACTTTGCTTGTTGCTTAGGATTTAACTTGTATGGACATTTTTAGTTTGCACAGTCTTCCTTCTTGTCAGGTCTAGACCTGTTTGCTTTATTCAACAGACTGAAATACCTTTCAAAGTAGAACTATCATGGGAAAATTTGAATCTTTTTCTAACTCAGCAATTCCATAGAGTAGGTGGCATAATTTCTGGTCTGGTGAACAATTGACTTTGTTTTTGGAATCATCAAAAGGTAATAATGTCACAAAAATGAATTCTAATGAGAAGAATCTGCAAATTAAAAAGTGTTTAGGTTTCTCAAAGTTCACTGGTAACAAACATCTATTATTTTGTTAAAAAAAAGAAACTATTTGCCTACTCATTGATAAGGATAAGTTTCTATATTAATGCTAAGTTACTTTTTTTTTTTTTTTTCCATTTGGGAACATGTAGACTTAGCAGAAGGGGATTCTGTGTAAATCTTGGCATATTCATTAAGGAACTAACAATATCCACCAATAGGTTCAGTGTGATCTTTAAACAGTAAGGGGTCTTGTTATAAAGTCATATTCTTAGATATAAATATTTAAGCCCAGTTATGCTAGCTTGATCAGATGATATATACCAGGAAATACTTTAAGAACTCAATTTGATCATGACTTCAAGCATCAGGTAAAAACAATTCTTTATCTTATGAATGTATAACAGAAGAACTATTCTATTTTACACCCCCAAATCAAGTTGGGAACTACACTTTATTTTGTCCTACCAGTTTCATTTAGCAGATGGCATCTCTTCCTACCGTTTGCTTTCTCGAGCACATAGAATTTATGCTACAACCAATACTTTATTCCAGAACATTCTACCTTTTAGACGTTGGTTAAATACCTATCAAATTTAAGTACATTTTAACAAACTAATAGCTTCTCTTTCCATAATAGAACGTTTTAAAATATTTACGTGGTGATGAATAATTTAGTTCAGCTCTATGATGACAGAACTAAACAAACTTTCTCTGAAATTCTGGATTTTTCATTTCATTACCTTGCTCTGAGCAAGCAAATAGAGATGAGCTATGAAATTGTACGGCTTTGATTTGAAACATGATCTAATTGACTTATAAAATTTGAGATGTTGACAAAATGTGCAGTCAACATTCAAATAAATGCAGTTACTTCATTGTATGTCAACAGAGAAGGTGAAAAGTGCAACTTAACTGGCTTGGTAAGATTGGAAGGAGGGGCTGGGAACATGCAAGAGACAACAAAGAGATAGTTGGTAAGATTTAGTGGCTTGCTTCAGCAGGGATGGTGGGAAGGCAGTGTGACAAAGTTCAGTCGGGTCAAACAAAGTGCAGAAATTTCCTTGTAGACCCTGAAAGGAGAGTCGTGGTACTGACATAAAGTGTTCAGATGCGGTAATCGTGAGGCAGCCAAGATGATAGTCGATGTGCTGTTTCTGTCTAATCCTGCTGTTCTTTTGATCCAGGAAGTAGAGAAATCGCCTTATCTCTCATGTACCAGGATGATATAATTAAAATAGGACTTGTTTTTGAAGTGAAGTCTTTAACGGCTTCAAAGAAGGTGTAGAATGTTATAAGATCAGACTACGTCTACCTCGGAAAGGCAGTTATGAGGACACATTTATTTAACAAAGACATCCTTTTATGGAGGGACTGCCTTAGTAATGACAGAGTATGCATGCAATATCCATTGCAGCATATACATCACTTAAGATATATAGTTTACTCTCAGACATAGATATTAACAAAAAGATGAGTCTTTTTTTTTTTTTTTTTTTTTTTTAGCTCCTATGTAAAGATACTCATTTGGGAAAAAGATACATTATTTACATTGCATCTCTAAATCAAGCTATATCTGTGCCCTACCATTTGAGCAAGTAAATAATTTTTCTTTTGCAAGGTGCAGCATTTGTTTCAAATGAGCTGATACCTATTATTTTGTATAAGCAGCTGTTTGGCACTCCTTTTGTATTTGACCCTATAAATGATCTTGAAAGTAGCTCGCTTTAACTGTGATGGATGCGCCAAAAGATTTATTTTTGTCATCTAAGAGTTGAGTCCTAGGCTATTGGGAGCATAAAAACTGCTTATTGAAAATAGGCTTGGCAAACCTTTGCTTTCAAATAATCTTTCAGAAGCTCATCTAATTTTGCTAATTAGCAGGAGATAAAATATACTCACATTGTCCTTTGCAATGACTTGAACCCTCTGCCCTTACTTGAGGATAATAATATTAAATATACATGTACTTACTGCATTGAATATTAATTAACATAGTCTGAAAAGAGAGAATTTTATCATATATCCAAATACACTCATGTTTAATTTCATTTAAGTACCTTAATATCTCCTTAAAACAGAAGAAATAACAAAGGTGAAATGATTTTTAACTTGCTGATCTACAAAAAAGTTTAAGTATACTCTGATTATTGAAGCCTGATTTTAATAATTCAAGAATGAAAGAACAGTCATTTATGTGGGAAGCAAAAGGAGACCATTCAACTAGTACTGACCTTGTCACTGGAAATTAAGCTCTTTCTCCGAATCTAAAAATCAAAGCTTAAAAGGCCACTCTCTCCATAATATTTCATTAACTTTTCAAAATGAAATACGTATTGATTAGATTTTCTTTCAGATAATAAATTCTACATGTCTACTCTGTCACTTCAATTACAGTATTTACTTGTACACAAGGAAAATGTTTTTACATCTGAAATTAATATATGTTTTCAAAATAATACACTGTAAAGTTCAGATGGTATAATCTTTTGTTTTTGCTCTTATTATTTCTCTTCCAATGCTTGCTTTGCCTATATTACAGTTTTCTGTCTAGATCCTTCCCTTCCCCTATCCTTAGCAAGATCATATTCATCCTTCAAAGCTTAATTCGAATGTTACTTATACTATGAAACTTCCTAAACTCTTTTGCCATAGCAAGCTAATCCTTTTTTTCTGGGATCTGACAGCGGTCCTAACACATTCATTCTGTTAACTTCTCATCCACTTAATGTCTGTATTTTTCACCTCTACTGACTGGCTTGTGGAAGGCACACAGTGTTGTTGAATTCAGTGATCCACATTTGGGAAGCTGGGAAGTTTGCTTTGAGCCTTTGTTTTCTGTTTCTACTCATAGAAATCAACACGACTTCATGAACTTTTATCTTTTTATAGTTTACATGAAATATCTCACATCTGGCAACTATCCCTCTCAAGCCCCTATCATAAATAACATTCAGACTTATTTTATTTCTTTTATTAAAGGAAAGCTAACAGAGTGACTGACATGATTGGCCAATGTCTAGAAAGGGAATAAAGGCCACACTGATGTCAGAAGGATATGGACACACACACACACACACACACACACACACACACACATGTTACTGATACCATGCGTTCAGTGTTCTTGAAGGATCAAGCACTCAGTTAGCATTGAACTCATTTTTCCGTCTTCCTCAATAGCAACTAAGCGCAGAATCAAGGTTTGTTGGGGTTAGCGCACTGTGCAGTAGGATGCTTGGGGCTGCACATGACCTTCTGACACATTCATTCTAAACTATGTGGCAGTATTACATCTATACAGGACATGAATTGAACTATTAGTGCATCTTACAAATAATGGTAAGGAGTTGGATTTTATTTTGTAGTCCTTATAGCCTTTATTCATTATTTCTGAGTCCTCTGGCAGAGAGCAAAGTCATAACCATTGGTATGGAGTTTGGCTAGCAGAACTAGAGCCTACTGACCCAAAGGTCTTCTCAAGCTGATGTAGGTTTCTAGAAATCCATTCCAGCAACTGTCTTCAAGTGACACAAAGTGAACCCTTTTCTGTGCCCTTGTGCCGTGAACCTTTTGCTGCTTTATTGTCCACCTTGGGGCTGCTGTGTACTTTCTGATCAGAAAATTGGTGAAGATTTTTACTACACCAATGGAAGTTCTCCAGACCATGCTATGTGCATCGGATTCCATGCTTTAGTTTTGGTCATTCCCTATTTAGTATACTGTGTTGCCTGTAGAGCTGTGCTGTGTGTAGTGTGAAGAGCTGTTACTAGAGGACCCTCAGTCTGCAAGACAACTTTGATCTGTCCTAAGTGTGACTTGATGTTGCCAGGATGGAAATGTTGGCAGAGAAGGAAGTGGAGCAGCAGAGAGGGGCCACAGAAATACCCTCTCACTACAGAGTTCCCGCGGTTGAATCCTCTGTGGCCAGAACAAGTTTTTCTTGGCAAACTGGATCACTGCTGTGAGCCTGGCCCCTTCTTTCTGCATTAGTGGCTGGAAAGATTTGGTTCTGAGTCTCTAACATGCTCAGCACTAAGAGAGAAACAGTGACGTAGAACAGAACACAGCAAAGGACAAGGAGGATCAAAGAACCTGCACCAAGTCCATTCCTGCTACTTCTTACTAGGGACTTTGGCACTTTGTCTAACCTTGCAGAAGGTCGGTTTTCTCATTTGTTAAATAATAATTAAATGCATTTCCTATTCCCAGAATGTCCTAAGTTTTTAGGGAGGTTGTCTACAAAAGTACTTCAAAATCTGTAAAAAATATGTTTGACAAAGCAGATGTAATTGTATATAGCTGAGCCTAGGTGTCTGAAAAATCCCCAGTCTTAATGGTGCTATTCTTAAAGAAGAAATGTGTGCCTTCCTTTCTCATACTTCGACTGTCCCTATGGTTCTCACTACCTCTCGAGTAGACTGCTGTGGACATTGCCTCTTTTATCACAGTGGAGTGCACTTGGCTTCCCCATGGGTGAATCGGGAACAATAATCCCCGCGTCCCATGGTCATTGTGAGGATGAAACAAAGCGATCTATGTGAGCACAGAACACTGTGGGAGTTTGCTGCACATTAGTTCCTGCACTCTTTCCTCTCTACCCCCATGCCTCTACTCTAGTGAAATAAAATCCTCCTTGTATAACTCAGGGAGCCCCAGGAACACATTCCTGCAAGCCATGGAAGAAAGAAATACTTCCCCGTGTCCTTTCGGAGAGCAGAGGGCTTCGGCTGGGCTGATGTCAGAGCTGTGCTCCTGGCTGCCTTTTGGTCAAAAGAAATTTCAGTTTGTTGAAAAATAGCCAAGGAGGCCCTCTTCCTCTGCATGGGAACGCAGACATTTTTGTCCATCCTCCAAGTCCTCCTTGCACAGATTACTGTCAAGCCCAAGCACTTTATTTATAAAAATGCCAACATAGTCTGATTATTTGGCGAATGACCATACTGCTGTCAGTGTAGAAACAGCACATAGAGTATAAAAACAATCTCCATTTTTATCGTGCCTGTCACAGCTGGGAGGCCAGGGAACAAGGACGTATTGTTTAGAGGGAGACTGCAGAAGCAATGCTCAGGTTCGTTGGTGGCCTCCTGGGCAGAGGACTGTGGCCGCATTTGGTAAACAGTTGCATGGTTTTTTGCTGAAAGATACCAATCTTGTCATAAATAAATTTCTGGGTTCAATATTGAGATCTTGACATAGCTTTTTTTTTTTTGAGACAGGGTTTCACTCTAGCACTTTGTCTAACTTCAGACTGGCCTTGAGCTCACTTTGTTGTCCAGGCTGGTCTTGAACTTACAATTACCATCTTGCCTTGGCCTCCCAAGTGCTGGAACTATACATGTGCGCCACTATACCCGGCCCATATTTGTTTCTAAATAAACTTTTGCTGGTCTGTCTGTCTGTCTGCCTGTCACCCCCACCTAATTCATAGGGTTTCTAAATGCCTCTGTGCTTCCAGCGTACAGGAATATAGACAGTGGAGGCACAACCAAAGAAAGTCCAACTTTCACTGATGAACTTCTAATGACTTCATATTTTAGTGACAAATGAGACTCACAAATACAGTGTCTAAGAATAAAAGTACGCAAGGAGACAAGAAGGAGTAGAAATACTGCCCACTTGCTGGTGATTGGCTTCTCATCACCTCAAGCTACTTGTCTCTGGGATCGAGATGGGTCCTAGGGACAGAGCTCTTTCTGGTTTAGCTACAGGTGTGAAGCCCATGCATGAAAACGTGTGATGACTCTGCAGGTGCTGGACCTCACAGAATGGGCCAGGATATTATATGCTTTCTCTGGAGAACCATGCTTTTTTGTTTTTTACTCCCTTTAACATGTGTTCTATATTTGTGCTTTTTAATGAATGAATGGATGGATGTCATTTACCTCTGGTAGTCATTCATTAACTTTGCTATTTTTAAGAATTTCTTTTTTTTTTTTTTTCATAGTGAAACACTGTTCTAGAAAGAACTAGCCATATATTTTACTTCTCAACAGAGAACTTTATTTATTTGTTTAGTTGGTTCCACAATTATCATCATACTTGGAAAAACAGCTTAAAGTGATCTTTAATGAATAAGTTCCTTATACCTAAACCATTGGGAGAGATTAATGACTTGTGTGCTCAGGGAGGTGGTGGGAGGGAGGTTAGCATTGATAGGAGGAATCTAAAGCACTATACAAACAACAAAGCCTTAGATCCTCTTTATGAATGTGTAAAATAAGATTGGATTTTCGCACCTAAGACCACTCTGGTCAGATAGCTGTAATCCTTATCCCCGTGTTAACAAGTGTCATAATAGCTCAATCGGGAGGAAAAAAGAAATTTGGATCTAAGCAACAAAGTGGGGTCAGAGACAATTGCAACACCACCTAAGGGAAGCACAGAATGGCCTAGCTAAACCTCATGCTAAATGAAAGTGTCATATCCCCTAGGGAGTCAGCCGTCTTCTTATAACTCAGAAAAGATTGTGTGCTGTGGATGGAGCTCAGCGGTAGGGTGTGTACTTAGCACGCACAGGACTCAGGTTCAACCCCTGCCACCAAATAAAATAATGGTGATGGGTGGGAGGGACACATGGAGAAGCCAGTAATATTTCTAAGATGCAGTAAACAAAGCCGAAGATACTTGGAGAAACTGTTTGGCCCCTGACCTCAGCTGTGGAAAGGCAGCGTTGGAAATCAGAGTAAGTCATTAGTGGTCCTTGTAAACTTTGGGAAGAAATGTAGTTGCATTAGTTTCATGATTAAGGCAGGAGTATTAGGGATATGTTTCCTTTCCAATATATTTCACCTACTGTCTCTTCCTGTAATTCCCCACTTCATACTCTAGGGGCACTCAGTTTACCTTGTTTCTCTACTTGTGTGAGAACTTCATAGTACCTTTTTTTGGTATTGTTCATGTTTTTCTTCCTTCTCGAAGTGCCACCCAAAGGCCCACTCTGTCCTTTCTCCTCCACGGTTCCCTCCACTAAATCTCCAACCACATTGGTACATACTCCTTTCATCTGAAATAACACGTTACCATTCTTCAAGGCTTTGCCCAGCTGCCTACTTGCCCACACATGATACACTGCCTCATCAGACTGAGTCAGCTGAACGAGATTTAACCTCTTTTCTGTTCTGATAATATTTCCTGTACGCAGTTTAGAATTTCATGGTTTACTTTATAATTTAGTGATTTGTGATAGTCTCCCTAGTAAGTAGAGTTTACAACAATACCTCAAGTCTAATAGCGCCTCAAGTATAGATGTCAGCAGAACTGTGGGAGCACAACTGTCATCCTATGTTGGTGTGGCTGTGGTTGTGCTGACCAGTGTCACATCAACTTTGAAGCACAGAGCTATTGTCAAGTTCTATCATGATGACCCTTCTCAATGTGGTGCAGAGAGCTGTTTAGCTCTCTGAGTCTCAGATTTGACAGGCTGAATGGTTTCCTGGTTGTTTATAACATTACTAATAATATTTAAATACATAAATATCAACTTGCACACAACTTACAAAGTAATATATGTTCATGAAAGGCCAGATACTTCTCTATTTCTGGTCAGAATTTCTTAATTCCTTTTTTAGTCTCTGTTTTCTGATAGTGAAGAGGGGAGGAAACCTTAACAAAACCTTTCCTTCATTGTTCAAAATTTTATAATAAGTGTGTGCCTAATAAATAAGAAAGAAAACACAATAAATTATAATATCGGCTATATTTTTCAAAGTTACACTGCCACCCAAACCCACCTGTAGAATCCTAAGATTCTGTTTTGAAAGTAAATGCCAGTTTCTTCTGGTGGACAAGCTGATTCCCTTCCTCTTACACAGTGACCATCAGGACAGCAGACTATGCCTTTTGAGAACAAGGGGGCAGCTCACTGAAAGTTTGTATCAGCTACTTTGGAAAGGGTTAACCTTTTCATTGCTGTGTCCCCCTCACCAACTGCACTTGAGCTCCCATTCCCCCATGCTTGGGGGTCCTGAGTAGTTCTTTCTTCTTCTATGTTTATCTTCAATATCTCTTCTCATTCTTAAAATCACCAGACTTTCTGGTTGACCTGGGAAAGTGCTGGTTTACTTCTACCATTCCAGCATAATTATTATGGTCTGTTTTCCCTCAAGTCTGTCGGATTTAGATGAGAAATTATATGATTCTTCCATTTATATTTGACCTTGAGCTATACACATGCTTACTCCAACTTTCCCATCCTAAAGCTATCCAACAAATACCCTATTCCTAAACCGTTTCTTTGTCACCTCTACAATTCTAGAAGATATATTCAAGATTCATTTTCTTTATTTTTCTTCAGCAACCATTTTTACTTTAGACAGTGTCTCATCTCCACCACTTTTCTTTTTTCTTTTCTTTTTTTTTTTTTTTTGTCTTTTTGAGACAGGGTCTCGCTATGCAGTTCAGGCTGGCCTTGAGCTCACTTTTGTAGCCCAGGCTGGTCTCGAACTCGCACCGATCCTCCTGCCTCAGCCTCCCGAGTGCTGGGATTACAGGCGTGCGCCACCACACCCGGCTCTCCACCACTTTTCAATTTACTGTGTCCAAGGCCGGCTGAAGTCTTTGGATACAGAAAGGTGATTCACAAACTCTTTTTTCAGCCTCATAAGATGTTAAACATTTGAAATATTTTCTGACGCTTCTTTTAGCCATGACTTCAAGTTTTGGGGCTGTGTCCCACATATGCCCATGGTTGTGTCATATGTTACTCTCTGAGGTAGGTCCTGTTTTCTACTTTACACAATAGGCAAGAGATACACAGGGAACAGCCTTCCTGTTTTTTCCTGACTAGTGAAAGATGGGGTAGTGACTTTAATTTTCAAAATGGATCCTGTTATTTTTCTGCTACATTTTTCTATCACCTCAACCCAAGTGCCAGCACCTGCTTTCCATATGACTAGTTCACTGTAGGAACTAAGGGTCAGGCGATATTTTGAAAATATATAGACTCTGAAAATGGGACCCACTAAGGGGTAGACAGTGTTCTGCAGAGTATGCCTAAGAGTGGACACAGTGATGCATATTTAAGTCAGGGATGAGGAAATGTAACTGTGGCTGTGTAAGTGGTGAGTTTCTGCATTGCACTAAAATAAACCAGGATTTTGTTTCTTGAAGTAATTATACTCTGGAGAGAGGAAAGCAGGATGGAGACAATTATGAATGACCTTGCATCTTGGAGCTGCTGAGAACTTCTGGATCAGTGGCTGCTGTTTTTGTAGCCTTTTTAAGTGAAACTTTTCAGTGAAGTCTCAGCCTGCAGACCACCAGTTAGCAAAAAGAATGTCTTCCCGCTAGGATATTAACCTTAATTTGAGTGTCATATGGTCATTGTCCTATGAACAGCAAAAAAAGTATTTTTTTAATGCTGTCTAACCTTTGTGAAAACTTGATTTCTTTTCTCATCTATTTTTCCTCTCAGATTTTATTTTCTAGTAGTACGCATTTATAATGCACAATAACTGTGTTCCTCTTGGGGAGTTGGTCCGTGTACATCACACATCTTAAGTCTGTTTCTTATCCCTTCCCCTCTCCTCCTTCCCCTCCTTCATCTCTTGGTCCCTTCCCACTTAAGAAATATCTAGATCCCTACTTCCTGTTATCTACCTGTTGTTTATATTTTGGTTTCTCGTACCAGATAAATCATTTAAGATTTAAGCTCCATTTCTTATTTGTCTAGGAGCAAGATAAAAGTTAGATAATAAAAAGTGTGGAGGTAGATCTTTCTCAAAAGGAGAGGTCATCAAGAGAGAGAGGGAGGAAAAACGATGACAAAAGAAATTAAGATGTGTCATGTACATGTACCAAATCCACACAAGGAACGTAAGCATTGTGTCCTTCAAAGATGTGAATAAAAATTTAAAAAACATTATGGTCTCAAGGTACATTGCTTTTTTCTACAGATGATTCAATTTATACTTCTTCATGGAAAAGCAGTACTTCATTGTGTATAATTACTTCATTTTTTTTTTGTCTAGGGTCTTACTATGTAGCCCTAACTCACAATTATCCTCCTGTTTCCTGCTTCCTAAGTGCTGGGATTACAGGCACGTACCACCATGCCCACACTCCATCACGGGCTCAGTGAGCCCAAGAGTGGGGCCAGCACAGCAGGCGGGGCCAGGAATCAAACCCTGGCCCTTGCACTTTCCCAAGCAAGCACTTAGTCCACTGAGCTATACCGCTGGCTCTTAATTACTACATTTTCTTTGCCCATTTGCCTGTTGATGGACATATAAACTGCTTCCCAGATATGGCTGCCAAAAATTATGTTGTTATAAACTTTGTATGCATTTATCATTGTAATAAGACTTTAACTCTTTTGGGAAGATACCTGAAAGGGAATATCTTCCCAAATTCTATTGGAAGATACCAATAGAATTTTGGTTTTAGTTTACTGATCACTTTCCATACTGACTTCTATAGTGGTTGTACTAGGTTTACAGTCCTACCAACAATGTAAAAGTATTTCTTTTTCCATGTAGCCCTGGCAGAATTTGTTTTTGTTTGACTTCTTATTGATAGCCACTCTTTCTGAAGTAAGATGGAATTTCAGTGTTGTTTTAATTTGCATTTTCTTATGACCAGAGATACTGAACATTATTTTCTGTATTTGCTGACCATTTGTACGTCTTTGAGAAGTACCTATTCATTTCATTTGTTATGTTTTATTCTTTTATTTTCAGTAGTCTAATTCATTTAAGTTCTTTATATGTTCTAGGTGTTAGTTCTTTATCTGAGAAATTATGCTGTTAAAAATTTGGTATGCATTTATTATTGTAGTATGTCTAACTCTTGGGAATAGTTAAAAATATTTTTAAAAATAAATAAAAATATTTTTATTTTTTCAAAATATTTTATTATATAAAAATATTTTTTTGGCAAAAATATAAAAATATTTTATAATATAAAAGTATTTTTTGGCAAAATATTTTTCATTCCGTAGGTTGCCTCTTCAGTGTGTTGGTTGTTTACATTGTGATACAGAAGTTTTTCACTTTGTCATGAACCCATTTGTTGATTTTTGGTACTACTTTTTTTAAAAACTGCATTTAGTACAGGGTCTACGGGTCTTATCACACAGATCAGACTTGTAGTGATCCTCATGTTTTCAGCCTCCCAAGCTCTAGGGTTACAGGCATGCTCTTGGTACTACTTCTTGTACTGCTGGAATTTTGTTCAGAAAGTCTTTGCGTACAACTATGGCTAAAAGTTATACCTATTTTTATCTTCCAGCCAATGAAGTGTGCCTGTCTTGACATTTAGATCTCTGATCTGCTTTCATTTTAGTTTAGCACTTGGTGAGAGGTATGGTTATATATTGAATATTATGCATATTGATAGCCAGTTCTCCCAGAACCATTTATTAAAGATCTCATCTTTACTCTTGTATATGTTTTGGCTCTTTTGTCAAAGATCAAATAGCTAAATGTGCCCGAGTTGTTTCTGCATCCTTTATAATGTTCTTTTTTTTTTTTTTTTTCCTTGTTTCAGAACTTTTTTTGTTTATTCACTCATTTTTATGGCCGGCTCAGCCTGCCCCAAGGGCAGGGCTGGCGCAGCATGTGGTGCCGGGGATAGAACTGTGGTCTCTGAAGCCGCCCAAGCTTGCCCAAGCAGGCGCTTTAGAACACTGAGCCAACCCGCCGGGCCCCCTTTATTATGTTCAACTAACCCATATATCTGTTTTTATGCAGTATAATGTTTTTATCACTGGCTTTACAGCGTCATCTGATATCTGGGACAGTGTTACCTCCTACTGGGCTTTTGCTACCCCGAATGACTTTGCCTCTACGGTAGTGTGAAAAGGAAGTAGAGGAGGATGTCAGAAAACTGAAAGAAATCTCCTGTTCCTGGTTTGGCAGAGCCAATATAGTTTAGATGGCTATACTTCCAAAATTGATATGAAGAGTTAATGAAATCTCGATCAGAATACCAACTGCATTTTCCACAGAACTAGAGCAAATAGTGCTAAAATTTACAGGGACTCAGAAGAGACCCAGAATAGTGTGCATTTCTAAAAGGCAAGAATTTTGAGTTATCGTATTAGTGCTTTAATTTCAATACGAGAACTAGGAAAGAGTTTTAATAACATAAGTACATCTCTTCCAGCAAAGCTAAATTATTGGTACTCGTGATTCCATTGAAACCCTCGTCCCAGGGCTTACTTTAGGGATGCCACTAAGGGAAGATATCTGTTTAATGATCCCTTTAAAAGGTTACTGATACTAATAAAAAATGCATTTTTGTCTCTGGGATCATGCTGTTTTGAATTTAATGTTCTAAGTGTGATTTTCCACATCATCAGTGTTCTAAATTACCTAGATATAAGGGAGGAATAAAGGGCAGCTTTTATTTTTTTCAACTAATGAAATACGTATTAATGAAGATTTGATTACATTTCTCTTAAGTGGGAACTGTTTGATATGTGAATGCACATACGACCTCTTATTTGTGTGATATTTGTATCCAGTACCTCACTTTATGAAGCCATAAACGTAAAATAAGATCATCAAACTTTGTTTATGTGACTGCTTCAAACTCAAACAAGTCTCATTTGTAAAATCACCAGAGTTTTGGTTCAGTGAAACATTCTAAGAAACTTAAAAATGTGTTTTTTATGGTGAGGCTGTCTAGTGTCTGAGTATTATGGGCAAACAATTCGTGGATTTTTTTTTTTTTCTGTTCTGGACTACCACTTTTTTGCAACATATGAGGAGTGGCTTAGTTGTTCTGTGTTATTTCTGAGCTGAATATTTACTCAAACTTCATTCTCTGAGTAGTTGTTGAAAGAACAGCAGTTTGTAAATTATACAATACTACTAAACAGTGGATGCCATCCATGGCTTTTAGCCCAGACTCTGTCAAATTGTATTCTATTTTCTGTCCTGGCCTTAAAATTACTGTGAATTATAGAAGCATTAGCATTTCTCAGTTTAAACATAACATTTCTTAATTAGCTCCTAAAATTTTAATTAACATAGCATAAACTCTTAATGAGTGTTTTGGGGAAGTAATTATTGACAAAAGAGCAAGCGAGTAACACATTAAATATTTGGGTTATGTTTCACTTTGCCTGTGTTAGGTAATTTTTTATGTCATAGCCTGTGTCTTTGTTTAGCATCTGTTGATGATATATGTCTATACCAGAGATTACAAATTGATTCCAACTCTTGTGCTTATTCTCACCTATAGTTAATGGCTACCTGGAGTATTGCAATGTGAAAGATTCTGAGTCTCTATTCAAGCTTGCTGAATAATATGTTGAGATTAAATAGCAATAATTATATTTCTGCTGGAGGGAAATGTGGTAGAATATGGCCATTTATCATTTATATTATGTACATACCCCAAAAATGTTGTAAAAAGAGTTAACATCCAAGGTACAAAAGGCATTTGGGCTTTTGTGAACTTTTCTTTCAGTTATTAGTAAGGTGATTGAATTCTTTTCTTTCCCATCCACCTTCATTGCAAAGAAAGAGTCAAATATTTCTAGAAATGTTGTCTGTGTTCTTTGATTCTCAACTCATGAGCTCAAAGGCATTTTTGAAAGAATAAACAGATATACCCAAATGAAGTGTCAAAAGAGCTAAATAGAACAGTGAGAGACTTGGATGAGCGTCTTGTCCCATCTGCTTCACATTCAGGTCTCTGAGGTCCAGGAGTATAGGGATGATCCTGAAGTCTCCCCATCTCCTCTGGAGTAGGCCTGGGAAAGATGAGACGTATGTGGAGACCCTGTCAACCAACTCCAAATCCGCTTTTGGAGCATAGCCTGATGACAACAGCAACATGGGCGGGGAGGGCGTGAGCCCTGATGCAAGGGAGGATAAGTGGGTCTGAGTGTGTGGGCCAGCTTTCTCAAAAGTCTGTGTCTTGCCCTTTTTTGTAAAAAGAAGTTAATACTAGTTATCATGAAGAAGAAAGGGAAGGAAACTGTCGAGGGCTTTACATAGTGTTTTTCACATCACTAAGTGCCTTAAATGTGGGCTGTTGTTACAGTTCATATGGGAACAGTTCATGTTCATAAACTTTTAGAGGGGTAAGGGATAACTGTAAATAATTCAGATCATTCCAACTTTCTCCTAGAATTTCCAAACTACATTGGTGCTTTGCAACCCATTTAATTGTTGTCTTGAAAGTAATATCTGTTCACTGTGATCTTCTCTCTGCCTGTTGCTTTTTATCAGTTTTTGGCACTAATGTGAGTACTCACTTTATTCCTTTCTCCTCTTTACCTTTTTCTCATCCTCGTCATGTCTATTTCATTTTTTTTCCTCTTTCTTTCTCTTCATTTTATGTATCCCTTTTTGGACATCTTTCTTCTGTTCTCATTTCTTCTGACATTCTTCTACTGAAGTATATTGTGACAAGATAATAAACATCAATACAAAAATTAATTGGAAAATGTCTGTTTTAGTTTACCAAACCACAATTTTTGTATTTACATTTATTCTTTATTTAATTTTTAAAATACAACCATAATTGAGTATTGAAACAAAACAGTAGCAAGTAGTGAATATATGATGATTCTAGTCTTTCACACACTACTGCACATTGAGTGTCACCAGTGAATATTTTCATTGGCCCATTAAGAGGTCTGACACAACACCACCTCTGTGATGATCTTTGTCATCCTCATAGGGCTTCTCCATTATAATGGCGGTGTCTTTCCTGATACAGATCAAAGCCCACCAGTTCTACCTGATCCATTTCATCAGTTGCTTCTATGTCCTTCTTCTTGGGTAGGAATTTTTCCAGCAAGAAGACTTTGGAAAGAGAAAGCCATTTTCAAGAAGGCTTATGTTAAATTTGATGACTAGATCACCCTTTTCATATGTTCTACCATAAATTGCATGGTTTCATTTAGCACACCTGTGATGTCTCCATGCTTGACAGTTTGACGTGGATGAGAGGGGATGACTGTGTTTTGGTTGTCAAGGGCTGATACTGGCCTCTGGAAGCCACACAGTGCTTCAACCAGTTGTATATCCACACACATGAGAAGATCTCCTCCTCAAGTAAAAGCAACATGGCCCTTCTGAGATAACACAGTGATAATATCTCCTGTCTACATCCTTTGTTCTTGGCTTCCTTCAGCATAGAACGTTATCTTCTGGCTCTCTTTCATGCCTTTGTCAAAATGAACTTCCAGAATTTTCTATCTCTCTTTGTTTCAGCTCTTACTCTATCTTTAGTACTGACACATTCCCCATAGGCTGGGTACTACATGCACTCGGACTGAATTTTCTGAGCAGTTCCAGGTCCTATATGTTGAAGGTCACTAAGAATTGATGCACCACATTTTTACCTTTTCTTTCTCTCTGCATCTTTCCTCTTTCTCCAGAAATCATACCAAAGATAACCATGGAGGAACCAAAACTACCACCTGCTCTATCATCCTCACTTGCCTATTTTCCTTGTTTGTCACATAAATTCCCTTATCTTGGCATTAGAGAGAACTTCATAAGCTTGAGAAATATTTTTAAACTTTTCTCCAAAATGGGAATGGATTTTATAAACATCCATTCTGAATTATGTTAGCTTACATAGATTCTAAAGGGTTTTGTCTTTATAAAAGGGTAATTTCTTCCTTTTTAATGAAAAACAAAATTATATAACAACATAAAAGAATAGTAATAGTTAATACACATGTATTGCTTTCAGAGTAGAGTACAAGACATAAATCAAAGATTCTTATTAAAAAGAAACACATTTTTTCAATGAACTAATAAAATAAATTAGCATATAGGTTATTTTTTGACCAGTGACTCTCCTGATTGTGTTGCCTGCTTCAGAAATGTAACCACCTCATCATAGCCCATCCTCTCTAAACATTCTCTTGGTTGTATATTAACTCCTGTACTTTTCTTAATATGTGGCCAGCCCCATACTGTATTGATGTTAAGTTCTTCAAATACTCCATTTCTGCCCCTTTCCTCAAAAATGATTTTGTGCCTTTTTCTATTTCTCTCATGCATCTCTCGTTTCTTCTATATCTGTGTATAATGAGTAGTTATGTCTGTTATCTTAACTGAGAATCTAGAAAACCTGTCACATCCCCAAATCAAGGGAGCCTCGTGCCATGGTCCTTTCTCATTCTTTCTTCATTCCTGTTATTCTGACGTGCTGTTTATGTTCCAATCTAAGATCAGTTCCTTCCTATGAGGCCTGAACCTCGTTGTTTCTCACCTACCTAGAGACACATCCCAACAATTCTCCCCTTTCTCTGAGACATTGCTAGATTTACTTGCTTATTTCCATCAATGCATAATTGTATTGCACTGTTTTTTGTCTTTAAAAGCAAATCTCTCTTGACTCGACTGACCATTCCAGTTATAACATTGTTTCATTCTCCTCTTTAGAGAAAGTCATTGTAATCTACACTTTCTGATTCTTTTACATTTTCATTGTACAGGACCAAAAGATTCTTCTTGTTACAGTCATCAATGACCACAATATTGCTATACCCAGTGGTCAGTTCTCAGGTAGTATTTTGCCCAATTTACTTTTAGAATTTGACTCAAATAATAGCTTTATCTTTTTTATAAAAGCAAAACTCTTGGTTTTTTTTTTTTGTTTGTTTGTTTTCTTGTGTCATAGTTTGTGACTAGTTGTCCCCCAAAGCCCCATGCAATCATGGAGTGGGGACTTCTACAGTTTGAGATTAACTCATGATCCACTGGGATTATGTGTGATCCAAGGCAGAGATTAGGGGCCTGAATACTGCTAGGATTATGGGTGTGACCTGAGGTATAGAGAACAAATATAACATAAGAAAGACAGAGAAACAGACACTCTTTCTGTTGCCATTGTTGGTCTGTCTCCATTGTTGCCTCTATTGCAATTATTGCTGTTCCACCACCATGAACTGGTTGCTCTCTTCCTGTGCCACACTGCCTTGGAGCCAACCGAGTATGAACTGAAACCTCCAGTAACTGTGTAACCTTTCCCTACTTCATCTTGGGTGTTGGGTATTTGCCCCAGCGACAAAGGAAGAATAATTAAGACATCCTGTAGAGCATCTAGTCCTCTTCTCTTGTTTGGCTGGTTGATCCCAGGTGTCTTCTGCTGATTCTTGTCCATTTTCCTCCTTTAAGAACTGGAGCACAGAGACTTAGATGTGGGATATCTTCTTCTCTCTGTTCACATTCATTTTTCCGGGCAGGTGCTCTTTTCCAGAGCCATAGCTTGATATATCAGCCCTACAACTGATTTCTCCCAAATTTATACCTTTGTTCCTGACCTCTCCCTTCAATGTGAGCCTTGGAGACTTAACTTCCAGCTGACAGCTCCACATCCACAATTAGCGGATACCTCACCATTAACACCTCAAAGACTAAACACTTACTGTGACTTTTCCCCAAATCTACTCCTTCTATGCTCTTCATTTGCTTAGGCCCGAAAAACATAGAATCGTCATTGACTCTTCTCCTCTCATATTTACATCTAACTCATCACTAAATCACATCAGCTCATTTTCTCCAAATACATTCACAGTTCATCTGCTACCGTGTTCCAAAACTGCCGGCCTCTGGAATGATCTCCTGGCTTTCTCCTTGTGGTGCAATGATCTGTTGTCCATCTTGCTGCAAGCCATTTTAGGTGACTAAAAATGTGAGTCAGGAAAATTCAAAGGCCCCACCATGCTACAAGGTCCCAAGTACTCAGGTCCTAGCTCTCCTCTGACCTTGCCTCTTACCACCTACACCCTCTATCTAATCAGCCTCCTTGTTTCTCAAACACTAGATATAAGAGTTCCTACCTCAAGTTAGTTTTTTAAAATGAACATTTTATCCTAAGCCATGGAGTCAACTTTGTTGAACCACAAATACATTTTTCTTTACTGGCTACCTGCAAAACTCATGAAAAAGGTCACAAGTTTGCCTTTTAGTAAAGTATTTCTTGGAAGGCATTATTCTCTAACTTGTCCAGTTCCTTTCCAATTGAGGAAAATATGATTTGTGGAAAACAAAAAAGTATAAAAAAAGTAAAATAAGAAAGAAACACTTTTTCTTTTAAGGCTTTTGACTTGATCAAAAAAACCAGGAACCAGATGAAGCCATTTCCTGTATTATGTAAACTGTGTCGAAAGAAGAAATATGCTTGCACTGTACAGGAAAGCATGGTATTGTTTCTGGTGCCATTTGACATTTCTTGCACTATGAAGCGATTGATATGTGTACTACAAGCTAATCATTTGGGGAAGTGTTTTTGATTCTACTTAGATAGGTACAGTATTCAAATTTTAAGGCAGTTATTCAAAACTGGTATATTTTAAGCTATTTATTTATTTTGAGAAAAATCCGCATTGAAAGAATGTCTTACCATGGTTGGTTATTTTCAACTGCCCGTGATCTTTGTAAAAACTCACCAAGCTTTTCCTTATTGTATCACAATACAGACCTTATTATTCATTTTCTTGACAGATATTTTCCTTTCCTCAGGCAAAGCTGCAAACTTACTTGTACTGACATAATTAAATGAACTTACTACCCAATGCACAAAGCTCTCTGATGTACTAGACATGCCTGGAAACTCATATGTTGTGATCCTTTTTTTCTTTTTTTAACATCACTGTTCAGAGTAACATTAGAACATGATGTAACTGCCACTGTCATGCCACAGAGAAATAGAAGCATGGTTGGCAAAAATGTGATGTCTATTTTTCCATGGCTTTTGTGTTTGGATGTTATGGCTTCCCATTACATGTCTCCTTTTGTAATTTTTCACGCAGTTGGTAATTTTGTTATGTCTACTATATGCAAAGACATTGAGATAGAGGCTGTGGTTCAGATATAGAAGCATAGGCTCTGATCTTATTCTGAGGCTGTCTAAAATTCTTTTTAAAAAAGCTGCAAGAAATGGAATACAGCTGTGTTGGTGAAGAGCAAAAGAGGCACAATCATAAGATTTAAAAAGGGGACAAGCCACCTTGTGTGTATGTGTGTGTGTGTGTGTGTGTGTGTGTGTGTGTGTGTCTGTATCAAGTAACTATTATTGAAGAGATGGTATATCAAGTCCAGGCATGGTGGTGCATGTCTGTAATCCCAGTGCTGAGGAGGCTGAAAGCAGGAGGACTGCTACAAGCCTGAGCTGCATAGTGAGACCCAGTACCAAATACATAAATGAAAAAGATCATTGAAACAAGTGCCAAAGAATGAATAATGAAGGTTACCGAGTACCAATGACAGCAACACATACAAAATTCTTGTTAGGAAATTCTCTAGATCACCAAATGGGTCTTAATGAACTCTTAGAATTAATGGGCCTTTCTGAAATATCTATGGTAATTCGAAGGATTAATTTACTTGATGACACAGTTTGCTGTAAAAGCTATTAGGCTGACATTGTCAATTTGAGAATCATAAAGAGTTGAGTATCCGTGATTTTGTGTGATCAACCTAGTGCAAGGTACTATGTGTTGTGTACCTTGGATAGCCTCAAGTATGGCCTATAGCTCAGCAAAGTAGAGGCTCAGCCAATGTGCATGACCTAAATATTAAAAGCCTGTCAATACAGGAGTTGTGGAAAAGAATTACATATTTTGGAACAGAGATACAAATGTTTTTAATTTTTTCAGGTATACTGTTATTGTGAAATTATTACAAATTGCTCAATTGAATCTTGAGAAAAGTAGTATTTGGGTTACTTTGAGTAGTTTCATTGTGTTGAGTATTTTTAGTAGTTTTCATAGAGGTACAGAATACTAGAGTGAGTAATATTTTTTTTCAGGGAATGTAAGGACTTCTCTTGTTTGAGACTTTATCTGTCCCACGATTGATTGTGCTCTTCTCCTGACCTGGTATTTAACCAAATGCTGGATGTTTGGTTTTACTTTGTGATAATTAAAATGGCTGCTTCTAAGTTTGTCATGGAATAGCACCGCATGATATGAGTTTACAGATATCAGCAACCCCCCCACGCTCTTTGCAGGTGAGGAAACTGAGGCTCAAGATAGCTAAGTGGCCTCAGTGGTATTTCAAGGAGACTCTGGATTCTTGACTCCCAGGTAGGTATTTCATTCATTGCATGACATTTCAGCAAGAATTACCCCCAATGAAAAGACGACTTGAGACAGAGATGGAAATAAGGCCAGTTCCATTATTTGTTAAGAAAAGCTCCAGGAATTCCAAGCAACTTTCTTTACCCTGTGTATGTAATGCTGATTGATTTCTAGATGAAAGTTAGTTATTGAAACATAAAGTAACAAAAGAAATGAGCTCATAATGATATCAGTGATTTGTTTCATCATAAATATAATTTAGTATGCCTGGCAACTTGCTTAAACTCTGAAAAACTTTTAGATGGTCAAAGAAAATATGTACATATTCTTTTACATTGAACTTCAAGGTTTCTTTAATATCTTTCGTAATTTAAACTTGTAGACCACATATAAGGCATTTAGTTTTTTACCAAAAGAATGTATTGCTATTTTGTCTAGAGATCCTGTTAAAACACAATGCTTCTTTTCTTAGTGTTTGCTTACAGTACATTTCTTGCATGGAGATGGTACAGGTACATAACACATTTTAATTCCTATTTTCATGCCTTTTCCCTCCACTCCTCCACCCTTCCCCTCACCTCTCAGTCCCATTCCCATTTGAGAATTCTTTTTTTTTTTTTTGTGTGTGTCATTCATTTTTTAATACTTTGTGTGTTTACAGAGAAGACTTTCAGGGGGAATTCCTTTGGTAGCCTTCACTAAGTGTCAGCAAAAGATATTATTTTTGGCTTCTGTCCTGATTAACTCAGACACTTTAATGTGTGTTATGATGAGTTATTTGATGGATTGTCACCTGTACCCTGTGATCAGCTAAAACTTGGCCACTTGAATTAAACCTTCAAGGCGGAACATCATAATTTCCCATTTTTTGTTTGATTAATACTTCCTTTTTAGTTTTGAAGGGAAGTGTCTGGAAGTATCTTTCGATGAACAGGCACATTCAGGATGAGAAGGAAGATGTGTCTTTTATGAGGGAGAATTCAAAGTTAATCATAACAAGTTCAATCAGGAAAGACATCAGACTTCTCTCTCTCTCTTCTGTAAGGAAAGAAGAAATAAACACTTCACTCACACTGAAGTGTTTTTTCCTAAGTTTTTTTTTTTTTTTTTACTTCAATGCTTTTATTTAGATTTAGAAAATAACATATGATGAGAATAAGTAAAAAAATGTTATGCAATAAATGAAGATGGAATTTAGTTGTAATGCATAAAGTTATATTCAGTAGTTTTAGTTTTATAAATATATTAATCTAAGATTTCATAGGAAATGTAATTCTTATTTGCCCTTTACTTCTGAAGAGTAGATCAAATTTTGTTATGCCTATAGCAGCCTTTGTGTACAAAACCATGCCATTCTTCAACATTTAGAATTACTTTTAGTTTTAAGATTACTTTTTTAAAAATGCTACTTCCTAGGAATTTTGTACAGAGAGATTTCCTTTTAACTCTCATTTTTAATAATGTGTTTCACTATGTATATAAAATATTTACAAAATATCTACAGTTCCACTGCTTATATAGGAGATAATTCATTTTATTTAATATTTATTAAATTCAAATGTAGAACACACCTTCTAAGAAATTAGGTGCTCAAACTGTGGAATAAAACAAACCAACCAACCAGACAAACAAACAACACAAACAAATAGGTAGAGTGAATGCTGTCCTGGAGTTTATCATGTAGTGAGAGAGATGATCAGAGGACAGAGTGACATACGATTACACATTCTGATAAGAAGAGAATCTGCCTTGCCCTAAAAGGATACTTAAGGGGAGAGCCTAATGTAGAAAGAAGAGGGAGAGTGGCATAATTGAAGTAAACGATGTGGGTGAGACCTGAGGCAGAAAAATATTTGTTGAATTCATGAAACTGAAAAAAGGCAGAGCATTAAGAATGGGGTATGAGCAGCGAGGAGAGTGGAGGTGAGTGGAGCGTGGGTCAGCGAGCCCTGTGGACAGGCTCAGATATTTAAAATTAAGCCACATCATTGTGGGCATCAGAAATCAGGAGCATTGTTGCCCATGAGGGATAGTTGGGAAAGAAAGACAGAAGGAAGGCTTTCTATTGTTTCTACTTCCATTGAATTACCTTTTTATACTCTTTATTTAGAAATATTTGGATGCATTATCAAATTTTAAATTTAGAAGTTATAATGGGATACCATTTGTAATTTTAAATAGCACATGTAAACATGAATTTTCTCTCGGAAAATTCACTATGCCTTTGTATGGGGAATAAATTGGAAGAGATAAAATCAGAAATGAGAGATTACAGTATATTCTAGGAAAGTGATGATCTACCCAGGGCTACAGGTAATGGCAGGGAATTAGAGAAGGAATATTTCTAATTTACTTGGGAGGAAAGAGAAAGTTTACAAATTTTGGATGTTAGGAACCAGAGAGGGGAGGAAAACCTATGTAATTGTTTGACTGATAAGAGTCCTGCCCTATAATCAGAAATATCAAGAGAGAAACCAATTTGGGATAAAGATAAATCAGAAATTTCATCCTATAGATGCTAAACTTGGAATCGTTATGGAATCCCAAGGAATTTCTACCAAATTGTTAGTTGGGTATATGTGTCTTTAACTTAGGGGAAAATCTACATTAGAGATTTAAGTTTAGGAGTTATCAATATAAATCTGACATTTAAAGCTTTGATAGTAGAAGCAACTATTAGAAGGTGGGAGGAAGATGAGGAGGAGGAGGAGGAAGAAGAGGAAGAGGAAGAGGAAGAGGAGGAGGAGGAGGAGGAGGAGGAGGAGGAGGAGGAGGAGGCTAGTGATGGAGTCCTAGGCTTTGCCACACATTTTAAGGTTAAGGAATCAGGAGAAATCCTTTAGGAGGATGCAGGTGGACCTCCAAAGCAGCAAGAGGAAAACCAAGATGCTGCAGTGTCTCTAAAACTGTTTCAAGAAGGATGAGAATTTAAGAGGCTCTAGTTTTACTTTGAAGTATATTCTACATTTTTCTATTTTGAGTAAGTCATTTATGTATTTTTATTTTTAACATGTAGAATGGGGACAAATCTGTGTTATTTATCACATAAGACTGAGATGAGCAGCATTGGAGATATCAATTGAATTAATGCTTTGTTCATATCTATTAATCTATGAAGTTGATTACATTTATTGTAAAATACGTACTATAACTACAATTACAAGGGCATGTGATAAACATGAACTTATTAAATTGCGTTAATTTATTTATAAATTTATTATTGCTTCACTTTAAGCACCTCTGCTATAGTGGCATAAAAGTTTGAGATAAATATTAAGTTACTAAGTAACACTGAATTAATATATTTACTTGAAAAAGGACAGAGAGCTAGAAATTTGACTAAATATTTTTTGAGAGGAAAATCTTTAAACTAGAGATTGTTCTTTGAAATTAAAACACTGTACATTTTTCTGCAGTATCTTTATTACCTGGCTAGGTTGAACACCATCCTCCCTAACTATGGGTATTATAGGGTTAAGATGCCGAGTTAAAGTAAGTCATCAGGAAGGGAGAAAAAAAAGATCCTTTACACAACTTTGTTATAACAAGAACAAAGAGTCCATGGAAAGCACCAGGTGTGACATGGAAAAGATAAGGAACAAACTCTTCTGTGTACATATCAGCCTTAGATTATTTAATGACTTGAAAGATGACCTCCACCAAAAGGTGTGGCCTGAAAGTGAGCATGAAACAGAACACTAATCATATATTTCAGCGACTCTGATTTCCAGTGGGCTGGGCCTTGGCGCTGACAGTCAACGTGTGCATTGTAAGACGGGTTTATTTCCTGCATCAGTTTGCTATTATCTTGGAAGCCCTGGGTACAGGGCAGGTGTACTCTGCCTGCTGCCCGCCATGTGCTTCCTCTGTAAAACTCAGATAGCTGCTCTGACTTTGTGCTTTCTTGTGCTGTGGTATTTTTTTCCAGCCCCCACAATTAGGTAATCATTTATTAGTCCTTGCCTTGTAATTGAGATGCAGGTCATAATTCCCCTTGGCTTTCAGGATGGCTTGGTGCCCCTATAGTTTCCACCTCTTTATGTCATGAGATTGAAACATTAAGGGGGCTCAAGCAATGTAATAAAATCTGGAATTAATTAACTGCACTGAAGATGATTATATTATGAATTAAGTAGCTCCTTCTCAGTACTCTTTAACTACTACAATAAATAAATGTATAAAAATGTAGTTTTCAGTCGGTTTAATTTTCAAAAGAGCCTTTACTAATTCTATTAATATTTATTGAGATCTATCAGTACCTATTGTATCTAGTCTCATTTATTCTGATTAGAAATGTCTTCCCTTTCATAGTTGTATAAATTTCTTGGTGACAGAATAAAGAAGTCTTAAGTTTTCTTCAATTGAACTTCATTGTAATATATGTTTATTGAGTATCTACTATAAACCAGAACCTTAGTGTAGTCCTTGTACAAAGGACTGGGACAAGGTGAATCAAGCTGGGAAGAGAGATTTATTAGTATTTATAAAAACTAATTTCTCTTTAATTTACCTTCAAAAAGTAGACAAAAATACAAAGAGATTTAGGGACAGGAAAAATGCACACCACAGTTATGTTTCCAATCTGCTGTATAGCTAATGACATCTTGATTCCTTTACCCTTAGTTCATAACAAAATGCTTTTAAGGTCATTTGAGCATTTAGAAGAGTAATGGGGTTTTTGGTAAACATTCTATATAACCTTATGTACTTCAGACCTCCTCTACTTTATGTTCTGGGTAGCTCAGCAACACCTATGTTTGGAATGTGTAATAGAAAAGTAGTTTGAGTTCTGAGCAGTGCAGTGCACGGACTTATAAATATGGCCTAGAATGTGGGGATGAGGCTTTCCATCACTCTTAATTCACATTCAGCCATTCGTATTCCATTTGAATTTTTTAAGTTAGCACTGTTGGAAGATCATGACCTGAAGCTATACGTATATATATATGGTATGTGGATTTGGCTTAACTATTCTTATGTGAACAAAAGACAGAATATATCAACACTAAATTATTTTATATTTAATAGCAAACTAAAGACAAAGTATAGGAATATGTGGAAACAGCTTACTAGATATTATTTTCAAGGATTAAGCCTGCCACTAAATGCACAACTGGATTGACCATCACCAGTATTCGCCAATCCCACAACTGTACTGGTTATTTCATTTGCTTGATTCATTGTGGGTAGGAGGACTGGAAAATTCCTTCAGAACCCATCTCTCATGCATGAGGGGTGATGAAATTGCTTCCATTGAGCAAACATGAAAGCAACTTTGTTGCTTTGTAGTCACTTGGACTTAGCACTCATATTTTCTGAAAGCAACTGAATTTCTTGCAGCAGGTCATAGACGTTCTTGTGACCCTCTCGGAATAGTCTGATCTCATTGTTTAGAAGATCATCCTTTTCTTCCTGAGAGGGAACTGTTTATTTGGCATTCAGCCAGTACAGCCCAGAGGAGAGAAGAAAAACCCGAAACCAAACCAAAACAAACCTAATCATTTAGTAACCGGGGACAGTGAGGGGAAGTAGCAGAGAGAGAGGAGCATAGCACTTGCAGTTGACTGGCTTTAGGATATTAGAAACAGGATTTGTTGCTTGGATTATTTGGGGAAAAAGCTAAAGAGATTGGATAAATCAGAGTGATAGAGTCTCAGCTCCTGGGCTGCTTCTGGCTGATACAGTTGGGGCCTGTAGACGTAGCGACCAGGCTGTCCTGTTTGCATGAACATTGGCAGTGTGTGTGGGCTCTTGGTTCGATTACCGGCTCTCTTCTGTTATCTAGCATTGTGGTAATATTTCAAACAGGACTTTGTACAGGAATTTGCTTCTTCCTTTTCTCTTACCTGTCTTGAAGCCATAGATACAGATTATACACGTTCAAGTTCAACAAATGTTGCCGGAGTGCCTCGTACCTGACCAGCCCTGATTATGTTTAAAAAGGCAAGGACACTTTTCAGATTCAACATTCTACTAAGAACATTCTATGGCCTTTCTTGATGTCTGTGCAGGAAGAAAGCATTGTCTGGTGTCTCCTAGAATAAACAACACTTGGTGATTATTACTGGATAACTAAAGAGCACACAGATGTCCATCCTAAGCCCCCCTCCTTTGTGTTGCTTTCATAATGTTGATTTATATTTGTAAAATAGATAAAATAACCTTATGCTTGGGATTTATACATTACAAAGAATTATTGGTCTGTAAATGATGAATTAGTTCATAAAATTTATTTTAATGTTTTTAATAATGTACATCCTATAAGCAGACTCTGTTTAACACAAATGGAAAATGCCATTGAAATTAATGTATTTTTAAGTATCAGAAGCATCTTACCTCTTGGTAATTAATAATGCATTGATTTTCCTAGAGTAACGGGGAAGAGTTTAATTTAGTTTAAAATATGAATAACATTCACACCTGCAAACCATTATTTGACCTTCTTAAATTTCACATCTTCTTACATTTCATTGCTTTGTTTGAGGATGGTGTTGAGAAAGTAAAATCATGGGACATGCCATTATTGTTGATTCTAAGTGAAAAGCCATAGGCTATCAACACTGCTAGTGCTTATTTTCTGTATTATGAGAGAGAAAATAAAAGACATATTTTCTCCCAAGTTTCCCTAGAGTATATTGGGTGGCATCTTGCTTCCTGCAAGATATGAATCATACATTTTCTTTCTACTTAGAGCTCTGTATTCCTATAATCACGTTGTCAACTTTAAGAGAGTAAAGGAAATGTTTTGATTGGAGAAAAGAAATTCTGCTCAAGTTAGACATGATCTAGTCAGACACTCCCTGGTGCAGCTGTTTGACTTTCAGAGAATAATCCCCAATATTGTGTAGAGTGACAATGAGATATGTTATTATCTAATGGAATCATACCAATGTTTTCTTAATTTCACATTGCCCAACATGGCAGCATATTAAAAGGACAAGACTTATGGTTAGGGTCTGAATTCAGAACCTACAGAAAAATTATAAAGAAAAGGACCTAAGGATGACAGATTCACATTAATTTGTTAGTTTGTAGCTGCTCAAGAAACAGAATAAAAAGTCCATGTCCTAGTTTAGGGACACTTATTGAGCTAGGCCTTGACAAATCATAATATATCCCAACAAGATAGCAGAGTGGCTATAAAAGCTAATAGAACCCCACACTCTAGTGTAGAAATGCAGTGACTTGATTTAATGGAGTAATGTATAGTTTCACTATACTTTCTTCTGGTTACAGCCTGTTTGTGTTACTGTTTTCATTTTAGGGCCTATGTTTCAAGACACATATTCATAAACTAGAGTGTGTCTAAAGAGACAGCACCAAGATGGCAAGAGCTGAGAAGATTGTCGAAATGAGTTGAAAAACATAGGGTTACATGAGAAGGGAAAGTACATGGGAATGGCTTCAAGTCGATAGGCTGACGTACAGTAGCATAGACCTGTGCAGGTATGTGCAACCAGACCTAGAACAAAGGCTCCGAGTCTTATCCTGGAAGGGGCTAGAACACTGTAACCATCAGGACTGTTACAAGTCATCTAGGCTAACTAAAAGGTTGTAAGGTAGCATAACATAAGTGCTGCTAAGTAACAGTTCTTGATAGATCTGCAAGATCATTTTATAAATAGATTTACTATTTTAGTTATTGTATAGCAATTTTGGGACGATGGCTATTTTCACAATGTTAGTTCTTCCTATCCAAGAGCATGGAATATTTTTCCATTTTTTTCAAATCTTCTTCAGTCTCTTTTCTCAGAGTACCATAATCTCCACTATATAAATCTTTTGTGAGATTAATTCCTAAGTATTTCATTTTTTTTGGATGTCGTTGTGCAGGTGTATTTTCCTAATTTCTCTTTTAGTGTGCTCATTTTTTTTGCATACAAAAATGCTACTGAGTTTTGGGCATTGACTTTGAATCCTGCTATGTTGCTGAATTTGGTGATTAAATCTATAATACTCTTGGTGGCGTTTTTGGGATCCTCTATGTAGAGAATCATGTCATTTGCAAAGGATGATGATTTCACTTCTTTTCTAATCCTTCTAAGAGAGAATGCTTTAAAATTCCTTGCCTGCCCATTCTAAGGCCTTTTCTAGCTTAGCAACTAAATTTCAATTATTTAACACAAATCCAGTGTACTCTATTTTCTGTTATGGTAGAAGAAAGTCAATCTTTAGTGGCTTTCATTTTGTTTATTAACAGAGTTAAAACTGTAATTATGACAGTGGGTTGGGCTGCTCTTGAGCAAAGGTTATGACTTCATGGCAATAGGCTGAGGGCCAAGAGATAATGATCTTATGCAGACATAAATCTGAAACACTCCATGAAAATGTTGAAAAATAGTATCAGAGTGAATTTATAGTATGAGCTTACCTTTCAAACAGCACAGACTAAGGTATTACAGTGTTTTCAAGGCTTCTTCAGGGGATTCGCAGATCTTTTGGGTACATGAGAGTACATGAGAGAACCAGCAGTTTTGTGACATTTGCAATAAACATCCATGTGCTTCTTGAAGGTCTCTTCAACTCACTTTTTTTTTTTTTGGCCAGACTGGGGTTCAAACTCACAACCTTGCACTTGCCAGGCAGGCACTTGTGCCCTAGAGTTATATCCCCAGGCCCTCTTCAACCTACTGTGAAGAAAAACAATTATATGATTTAATTTATTTTTATGTTTAATGTCTTTGTGGGATAGAGAACAGAAATCCAGATAGCATCAGGCCTCAAAGTATGTTACCAGAGATAAAATGTTTAAATGGACAAACAAGTAGAATACAATATTTGAATGAAAATATTCAAAATTCCATTCCCATAGTGGCTAAGCAGAGCTGGCATATTTGAAATGGGGCTGTGAATTCAGTAAGCTCTGTAAACAACTCTGAATCAGACTGTGGGTTCTGGAAGACTGGGATGAGCTTCTAGTCTTATGGGGTAAACTTTGGAGAATCTTGAGTGAGACACATAAGTTCAAGCTGCTATACAGATAAGGTGCAGCCCAGTGGTGTCTCAAACCCTGACCCACTGGCTTAATCCTATGCTGAAAGCCTAATCCTTCATTTAACTTTATCCCTAGAGCATTTTGGTCCTTTTGGTGTCAGGTGAGGAAGGAACAGTGGCCAGGGCCTGGGCAGGGAGAAGAATGATGAGATGTCCTCTTGTGAGCAGGGCCAGGCTGGGTGGGGAGCCTCAGCCCCACCTTTTTGCCTCAGTTTGTGTTCTATGTTAGTCCTGCTGAAAGAGCTGGCTTTAGAACCAGTGTGTCTGAAGCCCACTTGCTGAGTAGCTTGTCTTGGTTTTAATCCTGGAGTAATGACTAGATCAAAAGTGCCTTTGAAGAACTTCTTGTGAACTAGGAGTCTCAGGAAAGATCTATACATTCAAAACCAACCAACAGCAACTTTCCCTTTTCAATGTCCTCATTGAGTCTTTCCTTCTTAAATATTCATGTAGACTCTAGTGATTGGAGCTCAAAGATCTCCGCAAATGAGTAGTTCCTGGAGTCTTATATCCATGGTGGTATTTGGATTCCATTTCTAAGCCTCCTCTGTAATAGTTTAAAATCCCTTTGCAAAGCTTGTATTGCTTTCATTTACTGAACATGAGTAATGCTGAGGCAGGGCCCATGGGACATTAAAACCCCATTATAGTTCACTTCCTGCAGCCATGGATTTGGTCATCCACAGGTATATACACAGGGAAGTCTAGTGTTTCCTTCCCAGCACAGCTGCCCTGTCTCCAAATCGTGTCTTTACTTAATGTTTGTTGAATGAGTATGTAAATTAAGATCCATGAATCTGGTCTTCTGTTGTGACTGAATTTGGGTCTTAGAAGATAGATGTATTTTCTGGGACATATTCTGCTTCACATATCCTTAAAACTTTATAGGACCCTAGTGCATATTCAATCTTTGATGTTCATTAAATAGTAATATAATCAAATAGCAAAGTGACAGTCTAAAGGGATAGGTAAAGAGAGAAATAGTTTGTATTTGTCTTTATATTGATAGTACTTTCAGTAATATGTCTTAGATGAGTGTTTTAGTATTGATTTTCATCCTGTTTTACCCTTTGTAAAGGAGGTGATGTGCAAGTACAGATGCGCTGAGGTCAATCCACTCCTGAAATAAAGAACGTTTTTATAACACACAAAGTTTTTCCAGAAGGAAATTTGTTCTTCTCCCACCCTTGAAATTGCTCTTTATTAAAAAGAAAAGTGTTTGTTCAGTTTTATATCTCTCAGTACTTGATGATAATATTGCTGTGGATGATGTATGATCGGTTTTTATGGGTGATGTTCCCACAATAGGAGTGGTTTGGGAGCGAGTGAGTTACTCGATGACATTCAAAGCTCTTGCTTTGTCATGTTGGCCATTTTCTTATTCTGTTTCTGTTTGTGGTTTGTAATCATAAGGAACTTAGGTAAAATCTGTTTCAAGCATTTGAGATAATAAGTCTGTCAGAATTTTAGTTGAAACCCTTCTTCGAGTTTGTGTGTTTGCTATAAGGAAGAACTGCTGCAACAACAGTCTTGTTGCTATCTGACTTTGTTTTTCTGATATGTTCCTTCCTCATAAGCTGGTTAGTTCAGATTGTCCTTCAAGTTATCTTTGAGATGCCAGAATCTGATTTTTAAAGAAAGGTATGTGTATGGACGTTGTTTGAGTCACAAAAGAGATATTTCAAGCTGAACTGTGGGGTGAGTTCCTGCTCTATCTCAGTGGTATTGCTTCCGTCAAAAAAAAAAAAAAAAAAAATCAGTTGTAACTACCTAGGTCAAAACAACTTTAGATGGTCAATAGGATTTTTAATTACAAAGATTTCCTCTGACATGAGTGTTAATGAATGTCAAAGCAATAACATAAAAAGACATTACTTGTTTAATGATTGATAGAATAAGAAAAACACAAGGTCTTTTGTCAGATAAGTGACTACTGTTTGGTGTTCCTTCACCTCTGAGTATCAAAAGTGATCTCATGATAGGCAATAATGGCCCAGGAGCAGAGGCAGCAAGCCATAAGGTAGCCTGCTGTGTAACTACCAAACCAGGAAGACTAGTTAGTATCAATGCACCTGTACTGTCATGGTACAACTTCAATATCACTTAAGGCCTTTTGGTTGTTTGTATTTTTTGTTCAAATTTCCTAATTCTGAAAATTTTAAGTAAGCTCGTATATTTTAAGTGGCTAGCTTTGCCTATTTATGGTACAGATGCATAATTAAAATATTTATATATTGCTCCAAATAGTTGGAAAAAATATAGGTCATGCTGTTTGGTTTTATAAAGATGATGCTGATCCATAGCATGAAATGACAGGAATGACATCAGGCAACTACAAATTAAGAGGCACCAATGTGTTTTGCTATTTTGAGACAATAATTTAGATCTCTGGAGTGTCTATTCTTTTTGGCTTTGCTCCATGTGTTGTTATGAGGTCAGTTCTCCTGCATGCACAAGTCACGCCTTCAAATTTCAGAAGTGTTGAGTTAATTCTAGTTGATCATTTCATTTTTGTCATCCTCTTATCATTCTTAACCCATTATTTCCTTGTGCGTCAGTACATTTCTTATAACGTCTTGATTTGCAGTGACCTGGAAAAAAGCTGGTACAGAGTAGTAGAATGAACATGAGGGGAACCATGTATGGATTTTAATCACCAACTGCCAACTTAGCTAATTGCATTTTCCCCAGAATTCCACTGCTAGTCTATGGATGTAATCTCACCGGCAAATGCATAGCACACAGCAATCATGGCTTCCTAGAGAGTAAGTTTATTGCAGCTATTGAGGGGCCATGAGAACTAAACCTCCTTTCTGCATCCACCGGCCTGCTGCCAGGAATATTTTTCTGATGGCCTCATTCAAACCCGCTCACCCTGTTCTCTACATACATGAGAGTGTGGCAGGATAGCTCTAGCCTGCCCTACAGATTTTCTTGTGTCCCTCCTGAAAACAGCCTAAGTGTAAGCCCCAAGGTGAACAAGGAAGCCATGCCTTAGGAATCACATGGCTAGAGCAGGGGACAGTGGTGCTATGGGGTGCTTGGGGAGGGGTCTATGTGGGTCTGGCCAAAAAGGTGACCGAGAATGACAGGGCTTAGATTTCATTTCCTTTTTCAGTCTCTTTTTTCAGGTGCTTAACTTACTGGAACCTATTCCTGAATGTGAAAGGTATTTTACCTGAACAGAGCATTGTCAAATCAGGCCAGAGCAAAGTTAGAGCAAGTTAGTGTGGTTAAAGTGGACAAAACATGATATAATATATTACTGTTATGTGAGAGCTGAAAAGCCTGAAAAGGAAAAAAAAACTTGCCTTTCTTCCTCCACTCCTCTGTGAATGTGCTTGTGGTTGTAGTACTCGCTTTCCATTCTCTTTGTGCAGTCATTTAGAAAGGTCTGTGAAAGGTGTCTTTGCCCTTTGTTTAGTTTTAGAGATGGAGAGCAGCACAGAGAACGCTCAGCTAGGAGTTGAGTATCTATGCTGACTCCGACAGGACGAAGACATGAAGCTTCCCAAGGTATCGGAGGGGGAAGAATGCTAACACGCAAACACTGAAGCAATTTGAACGAATTCACCACTGCAAACTTCATATTATGTTCCCGCAAAGATTTTCCAATCATCTTTGGGTACTGGGATTGAACCCAGAGCCAGTCCACTAAGATACATCCCCAGGCTTTTTAAATTTGTGTTATTTTGAGACAGGGTCTTGTCAAGTAATACAGTTGCCCAGATGAAACTTTTTTTGGGGGGCTTTTTTGTGTTTTAGTTGAAGTTTAGTTTTTATTTTTGGTGTGGAGGACCAAACACAGGGCTTTCAGCTTGGTAGGGCAGGCATTCTACCTCTGAGCTGAATCCCTAGCGCCCCCCGCCCCCCTTTTCAGATGGAACTCGAAATTGCCATCATACCATCTCAGCCTTATGGATTGCTGGTGTTACAGGTGTATACCGTGACACCCAGCTTTACAGCATAGTGGAAATGTGCTCAAGTCCTGCGAGAGCATACAATAAAACATTTTAATTTACTCCTGGAATATTCACCTTAAGATACTGTCATTGCATTTTGAACATATATATATTATAGTTTTAGGATAGTTGAGTCAATTTAACCCTTTTAAAAACTTAAGGCATATTGAAATTTGGGTATGCTGCCACCAGGTGGTGGCAAATCCTTTGAGTCATAGGTGACTGTAAATTCTTTTAAAAAATATTTTAAATAAAAGGAATAAAGTTTTTCTTTATGCAATTTCTTATTCAGAAATCCAGTCTATAAAATAGACACATCATCCAAATCAGGTTGGCGAATGTGAGTTTCAAAGCGTGATGTCTGTGTGCCCTCTTATCTGTTGGCAGTCCTCAAGAAAACTCAAGAACACAAGGGAAAAACGCCATCTCAAGGGCACAGTGTACCTTTTATCTGCTATTTAGACAGAAGCAGTTTTTGAAATAAAAAGTAACTGAGCAATAGAAAAAGTTAATCATCTAGCAGGAAGAAATACTGGGAAGGCACTTCCCAGAGCCACGTGGCGGGGAAAGGGAATGCCATAGACTGGAATTCAGTGTGGTACAATGAGGGAAGCAGACATAGGTGTGAGCATAGCTGGAAGCTCCGAGTGCTGGGGGGCCTGTCCAAACTGATCAAACTTCGGGGTGATCTGGGTCATACAGAGATTTTGGAAGAAGGAAGGGAGGAAAAGATTGTGATAGTTCTTGTAGTCAATGATTTGCTAAATTCTTTAGCTATTTTGATCTATTATTTTCCAAGTAGTTTTCCAGAGCTAGGACTGGTTTCCCAATGTGTAAAGTCTGCATCTCCTGCCTGTTAACTTCTGGGTTCTTACTGTTTCTGTGATGCCTTCTTGGTTATGTGACCAGAGAATACAGCCACAGACTGCCTGTTACCAGCCTCCATGGTGTGGGTCTTCTGGGCCACAGCCACTGCTCCTCTCCACCCACGTGTTAGCTAACATTTATGTTTGGTCGGTGCTGTTATACCAGTTTCCTCTCAAATGATCAATATCGGAAGAATTTTCTTCTATCTTTGTCTAATTTTGTCTGTAGAAACTATACACTGTTCTATGTGTTATTTTTTCTAAAATCAATCTGTTCTGTCAAACTATCTTTAAATACAGAACCTAGTACTAGCCTTGAACAGAGAAGCAGATAAATATCATAGAAGCTAGAGATATAGCTCAGGAGCACAAGTGACTACCTGGAAAGTGTAAGATTCTGTTTTATTTCCCAGTACAAAAAAAAAAAAAAGAATAAATGATAAGTATTATAATTAATGTGCAATATAGAAACCTGAGACCCTGTAGCATTAAATGGAAAAAACAAAACAAAACAAACAGAACCAACCACAAAACTTATCAACCAACCATGAAACTCAAGAAATAGTTAATGATAAATCAATAAAACAACAAGGGTGCCCTAAATCATACAGTTATCTAAGATGTATGCATATTCGATCTAGGTTCAAAAATGAGTTTCCAAATGAGATGGTTAATCAAGGTTAGGAAGAGGAAAGGTATAATAGTGAGGCAAAATGATAAATAATTTAGTAAGGGTGACTGCCAGGATCCCAAAGGCCCTCAGGTTTAAGCTTACCTGGGGCCTGCCATGGGTCAATGCCGTGACTGTCACCTATAAACTGGAGTCAGACACTGTTGACTGGCTGACAGTGCATGAAAATCTCACCCCACTCACTCAACAAATGCAAATGCCTACTTTCCCAGACATTATTCTACAATCTAGATCAACTCTAGACCTTATGGAACATTTTAGTGAATGAGAAGAAAATGAACACAGAACTGTAAAGATTTTTTGTCTTTTTTTTTTTTTTTTGAGACAGGGTCTTGCTATGCAGTTCAGGCTGGCCTTGAGTTCACTTTTGTAGCCCAGGCTGGTCTCAAACTCGCAGCGATCCTCCTGCCTCAGCCTTCAAGTGCTGGGATTACGGCGTGCGCCACCACGCCCAGCTCAGAACTGTAAATTTTTACAATGTAAAGATAACTGCTATAAAAGATGAAGGCAGATGAAAGGACAGAGAGTTGGGGAGATGGAGGCATGCAGAAGAGTTAGTGTTCAAGAGAAGAGGCAGACCCTCTGAGAGGGGCCACTGATCAGAGAGTTTAGGAGAATGCTGCAGTGAACCATGGGAGTCACTTTAGCAAAAGCCTTGTAGGTGAAGACCAGAAGAGCTATACTGAGTAGCCAAAGAAGGAACAAGTTTATTCTTTTGAAGAACTGGAAGGCCAGTGACTTGGGGCTGCCATAAATGAACAAGAGGAAAGAGCTGAGAATAGAGGTGGTCCCTCAAAGGCTGGATATGTGGTTTGTATTCAGTATGATGTGAAGCCAAGGGAGGAGCTAGTAGTCCTGTGGAGAGCAAACCATGAGTGCAGAAACCTTAAGGTGAGTTTAGAGCTGCCTCAGGACTTCCAGGAGGGTGGTGATGGTGGCTGAGATTGGCACACACTATTGATTGGTTTCAGCTGACTCTTCTTGGGATAGGGATTTAAAAGACAAACATCAGCCACCTGTTTGGTAGTCAAGAGTTTGGGAAATGACAGCTGAGAGCTGAGGTCTTGGCCAAGTCACTTCTCCTCACAAAGCTGTGGTAGTCCAGGTAGGGTCCTTTCTGAGGGTTGACATCCTCTGATTCCTCATTTTTGTGATTGAACTTTAATGAGCTCCACCACCCAAGATGACCACAGGGTAATGGGAAATCATTAGAATGCCTCACATGCCTCTGAATTGAATATAATTTGATCCAGATCTCTTTCCATTCCCTGGGAGCCTGCAAACATTTTACATGGCCCAAATTCTGATCTTCAACCTCCCATTAGACTGATTTGGGGAAGTCAGATGACAAGAATGATCATTAGATAGAGTATGTTTCACCAGAAATCGCCCTCCTATTCCCACTTTCAACTCTGGCATTTGATATTTCTGGCCTTCAAGGTAGCCCTTGGAAATAATGTTAGGGCTATCTTTAATTTTCATTTGAATCTGACCTTGGGAATCAGAGATAGACACTGAGAATTGCCTGAATCTTCTAGGATTAGCCTTCATGAAGTTCACAGTAGGATTCTTGCATCTTCTTCAGAAAACAAACAAGACCCAGCAAACTCGGGACATGATGGTGCAATAGTGTCTCACTCTCATAGATGCTGATTCGTCCTCTATCTCTTCCATCTCTTTAAAGTGCACAACTCCTAAGTAGCTATCGACACACTTGTGGTCCAGGGTGCACTTTGTGTTTCAGGTTTTGAATGCAAAAATTAGAAAGTAAATTTAACAAATGTGAATCTGATTAAACGAAATCCATCACTTCTCTTCCTGCCCAAAGTCCACAGCTCTCTCTGTAATCAGTCACATGGTCAGATTCTTCAGATGCGGATATCTAGTCTTCTAGGAAGTTTTCTACTTCAGAGGTAGAATCTAAGAGGTGGAGTGAATGTGCACAGCATCTCTGCACATTCCAAACAACACAAAGCAAACTTTGATTAGATTGGTGGGTATAGGCTGCTTAGAAAAGCATTCAGAAAGTTTTGTGCATTTGTGGCTCAAAATAGAGCTCCTCCCTTTTTTCCCATTATTATGTGTTAGGTACAGGGTCTCACTACGCAGCTCCAACTCATAGTGATCCTCCTGTTTTTAGCCTCCCCAGTGCTGGGATTACAGGTGTGAACCACCACACCCATACTCAGTTGCTGGCTTAGCTTGCCCCAGGGGTGTGGCTGGTGCAGCATGCAGGAGTGGGGATCAAACCCTGGTCCTTGAGCTTGCCTAAGCAGATGCTTAATTTGCTGAGCTGTTTTGCTGGCCCTTAGTGCTTATTTTTAACAATGGATGCTGTATTGATGACTAGATGAAGTAGTTAATCACTCGCCTTTTAGGTTTAGCAATATTGACTTAGGTGATGAGGGAACAGATTTTTCTACTTTTAATGTGTTTCATATCAGATATTTGCACAATGCTGGACATAAACTGATCTCCCTGTCTCTGACAGGATGGAGCAGTTCTTGAGCAGGCTGAGGTAGTCATGGGGAAATTTGAGATGTTCCTGGGGAACTTAGTATAAGCCATAGGCCATGTTTTAGGGTAATTATATTTACTATTTAAAATTAATAATCATTAAAGTCTTACATAATATGTAATGTTATAATTAGCTGTAATGTATGACTAATTCTCACAGGGACTCAGCTATGCCTTGATAGGCAGTTAGAAGTTGAGTATTTTGGAGAAAGCTCTGGGGAGCTAAGCTTATACAAGTGGGGGAAATGAAAGCTAAAGAATGATTTATTGGCTATTTTTGAATAGTGAATTTTTCCCATAAAGAGGATGATATTGGACTACTGTTCACAGAAGTTTGAATAATAATATTAAATGAGTTTTGAATGGAGGGTATAGGATTTAGTTCAATTATATGGGAGGATTCCCTTTTAATAAGCAGAATTCAACAAAGATGCACTCCCAGGCCACAGATGTAGTAGTTGCAGAAGACAGGTGGCAAGTAACTATTGAAAATGTGAGAGAACTGCCAAAAGTAAATGAAAGTAGGGAGTGTAAGTCACGATTTTGTTTGTTTTGCCACATGTTACAAATTGCAGGTTTTTCATCATGATGAAAAATGAAAACCACCACCATATGCAAGTACGGTCAGACCAGGCCTCTGCTGAAGGAAACACCATCTAACCTACTGTGTTGACTGATTAGACCCAACCAGAAACTGGAGAAATGATTTCTAACCATTATCAAAAGCCATGCTATTTAGGAATGTAAAAATATTGCTTCCTTCCATCTCCGTGTTACAAGCCTGTTCAAACTGTAATGTTCATCGTTAGCATCTTTGGGGGGTATTGTGTCAGCCGGCAGTGTCCACAGGCACATTTCTTCACTTGCATCCACCGTATCTGAGACACATTATTTAAAAATCTGTATATGTGGCTGTTGCTAGGTGACTCATCTCAGGCCCAAGTACCCAGTCATGTAAGTCCAGAGCTATTGTTTTTTATGTGTCCTGTGGGTACGCATTCATGGTTTCCACAATGTAACTTTTTCCTGTATCCTTTTAAAGGTTATCTTAAAATTATAGAGCAATTCATCAACTATTCGCAATTGTGAGATCATATCCAAATGAATAACTAATAAATCTGGCTTAGATGTTGACTCTTTTCAAAATGATTCCATTATGTGACATCTTTAAACATACAAGTCAACCTTTGATGGCAGGGCCTTTTATTTCTCTCAGCAAATATGTTTTTCCCAAATACTTTAAGTCTGTACCATAGTGCAAAGGGACTTTGTTCACATTTGAAAATATTTTCTTTCCTCTTTTCCAAGGGATGAATTTTTTTAAAATGCTTGTTTTATTTGGATATATGAAGATATCTGGGTTCTCTCCAGTGTTGTTTCTAGGCTGGAAACAACACTGACTTAGCATACCAAGATGCAGTTTGAGCACAGTACCTTTCATTAAAGTCAGTGGAGGGGGAGGGACTGGGGAGATAGCTCACTGGCACAAGTGCCTGCCTGGCAAGTGCAAGGTCATGAGTTTGAACCTTAGTTCTGGAAAAAAAAAAAAAAAAGCCAGTGGCATAAGCTACATAGCCCGTAGAAACTCTAGAATCTTTAACAGAGAACTGTGTTACAAAGATATACTCTCCAAGTTACTTTGAATTTTGTTTCAATTTTTATGACTCCAGTAGCTTTTAATGCAGCTTGGTGGCAGGGTTTATTATCAGGTTTCCATAAATGAGACACAAGGAAATCACTAGTTGAATGTAAGCTGTTTCCCAACCTTCCATGAAAAGTAAGCATTCCTGCTTCCATTTCCTGAGCTAAGTCTTCTTCCACTCCCCTCATTCCCTGCAATATAAAAGTCATCAGTAGTTAATATGTTTTCCCACCAAGTGGTGACGGTTTGATTTTAGTCAAACTCTCCCCTGACTAGTATAAATGCCTAGTGAGAGATGAGGCCTGTGTGGGCTGTCAAGGGTAGTTCAAGTAGCTGTTTGTTCAAAGTACTTGCTGGAGCAGAAACAACCCTTTTGTTTTGAAAGCATGTTAATGTGATAATGAAATGCACAAAGCAAAGAGGTTCATCCATATAAATGGGCCATTTAAATAATGAACAAGGAGGAAGGATGTGGTTTGGTGTCGGTACTGATTAATTAGGACATAAAAATAAATAACCATCCCAGCATTGGCTGCCTCCCTTGAAACTTACTCTATTAGGGGGCAATGAAGTTAATGCAATTGACAATATAATTACAGGTTACTAACAGAACAATCCATGAAGAAGCTTTTGCTTCTTTTACAGCTTTAATTAGCTAGATAGCATCTCTCTCTTAATTTTCTCATTTCTGTCTTGCTAATCTTGTGGTGCTTGAAGAGAAATCTAGCATTTACAACTAACCCCGCAAGATATATTGGACACTAGATACATAGGAAGTATTGTTTTAGGTATACAGCTCATGCATCTTTCCCACGAAAGTACCTTGCAGCATTCATTGTGTTGACCCGTGCTAGTAAATTGCTGGGCTTAAGCTCCAGCAAAATGCAACAGTGTCATCCAGTGGCTTTTCTCTCCTATTATCTTCTTCTCTGGATTCTTTTTACCTTTGCTAGGAAAAGTCCACATTTTCTAAGTCTGATGTTAGGGGATAATGATGAAGTTGATGGCACATGGTCAGATTTATTCCCTCACTGAAGAGTTAAACTTGAGGCAAGTCTACTTTATCTACTTTACACAATCATGATTGAGGATAACACAAGGTAGTTGAAAGTTAATAAACAACTCAGCTTCAAATACTCAAGAAACGTGAACCTGAGATCTATCAGCATCACTAGAGGTCATTTAGACTACTGGAAGGACACCTGAGACACTCACACTCTCTGTCTCTGTCTGCCTCTGTGTGTGTGTATGTGTGTGTGTGTGTGTGTGTCTGTGTCTGTGTCTGTGTCTGTGTCTGTGTGTCTGTCTGTCTTTGTGTCTTTATCTCACTAGATCTGTTTTTTCCTCTCTCTTGCTCTCTGTCTCCTTCTCTCTTCCTTTCCCTCCCTCCCTCCTTGTCTGTCTGTCTGTCTGTCTGTCTGTCCCTTGATCATAAAAAGCCATAAAAAACTATTGAGATGCTTGCCTTTCCCCATAGCCTTTCCAGTAAGTATGAATGTGATTTCATTGATAGTTTCTTTCTTCAAATAAGTTACGATTCTCAAGTAGGTTTTGACTTAGGACAAGTCAGTTGAGAAGTTGGCGTATATTCTAAAGAACTAAATTCAATCTGACAGACAGAATTTTTTCTGTATTGTTTTCAAGCTCTATTTTTAACCATCCAGTGTAGAAATAGCTTTCTTATTTTGTGAAATGAAGATAGAAATCAAAATTGAATTGGGTCTTTGAAAATAAAGAAGAAAAATACTCTTGATGTTTTAGTAGCACTGGGTGTCTTCAGTTCTCTTCTCTAAGATTTATATTTTATTTGCATTTTCTGCATATTCCCTGGGTTTTAAGTTCAAAGTAAATTATAAAGACTTTTGACCAAAACTTTCTCCTCCCCTTCCCTTTCCTCCCCTCCCCTCCTCTCCTCTGCTTTCTTTTCCTCTCCCTCTCTCCTCCTCTTTCCTCGTTCTCACTCTTGAAGAATATGGAAAATGCAGAATTTTCTGTTTTCCAACAATGGCTCATTTGTATCCTTTAAAACCAAGTCTAAGGAAAGTTCTAATGTCTTGCTGTTTTATGTCACCACTGAGGTAGCAGTGACAAGCTGGCTGCTGATGAATAAATATATTTATCTGGCTTCTAAACCTGCTTACACTGTTGAATCATAATGAGCAGATGTTAACAATTACTCCAAATGTCTTGGATATTTTGTAAAACTTTTATCAGACTTTGGGTGGTTTATTGATTTAGTCAGAATCATGCCCTGAGCATAAAACATATTGTCATTTGGGATTCAACATAGGCCGTATGCATGTCTATTAACATTTTAAACTCAGGTCCACAGCCTTGCTTCTGGATCCTTCTGAACAAGTCTCTCTAATATGTTCTTAATCTTTCCACATAAACCAAGCATATCTGTTGGCAAAGTTTTTGTGGCTTCATCTTATAGAATATGGCATAAAAATCTAGGAATAGGAAATAGTGAATATGAGATTTGGACATCAGCTCCACACATTTCAGGTAAACAATATAATCCAGCAAGGGGAAAAAACTATTCATGATTATTTTTAAATTAAATAAAATATAATCTATATTCTTATTTCTCTCAAATTGTGTTTTTATTCTTTTTTTTGTAACGTCAAGATACTTTAGTTGAATGATACAAAAAGTTGCTTTGAATTCAAATAAAAAATAAGGCCATCCATCATGTTAACAATTTAATTAGCTGAGAATATATTTTCCCAGCAAAAAACACCATTATTTGTTAGGTATGTTATTACTATGTGGTTGCCTGAGGACAACTGTGCTGTCACTGGGCAGTGGTTGTGGTAGGAAATGGTGAGATAGGGAGCAGATAAGCCCTGGAGCCGCTGCCGTCTTTCATGGCCCCCCGTATCTGTGTTTGCTGGAGGCCTTACCTGTTGAAGTCCCTGTAATCCTTGTTACAACAGCGAAGTGGTGACTTGTAAAGGCAGCGAAGCACGAAAGAGAGAGTGAAAGGTTCAAATGAAATAGACGTGTAATATTTTCTATCTTCCTGAGGCTGGGGAAACAGAACTCCCTCCAGCTGTGAGCTATCACACATCACACCTCATGTACAGCAAGTTTGGGTCCCATGGTGAAGGGAGAAAACAAGGCACTGCATCCCTCCGTGTAGGCAGCCAAGCTCCTGGGGATTGCAGAGAGAGGAATCTCTTCATTTTTCGAAAAAATGAAGAGCTTTGAATGAGGGATGGAAAATGGGAAAGAGCAGTTCCTAGATACCTCTCAGGGCACTTGTACTACAGGGCCACCTTTGTCCAGAGCACTCACCGGGTGGCAGGAAGATGTCTGGTCAGGATCTGTTGCCATTTTCTTGGTGTTGTGTATATCCCAACTACTACAAACACTTATGACAGTATAGACCAATGCACTCACTTTGGTGGGTGGTTAACATAAAATGGTAGAGAGACTTTTTTCTGCTTTTACAGTTTTATGGACCACAGTAGTTGGCCCTCTATCTTGCACTGAGCATTGTCAATGGAGGAAGATGGAAAGCAAAGGGCGGATATCAAAGGGCAGATATCAACCAGCCATAAGGGCATACTGCTTGTGTCCTGGCTGGGTAATGCTATAAGACAGGTTCTATCCTTGGTAAGGCTCCAAATCAAGGGTAATCCTTGCATTTCAGAACGGAGGTCTGAAAACAACAGAGGCAGCAGGGATCAGTTGACAACTTTAGGTACAAAAGCAGCTAGATATCTACTGGGAAATATTTGCTTACTAACTTCTCTAGACATCCCCTCCTGGGTCTCTCCTCCTCCTCCTCCTCCTCCTCCTCATCTTCCTCCTCCTCCTAGTCCTCCTCCTCTTCCTCCTCCTCCTCCTCCTCCTCATCTTCCTCCTCCTCCTAGTCCTCCTCCTCTTCCTCCTCCTCCTCCTCTTCTTCTTCTTCTTCTTCTTCTTCT
>PVJA010004864.1:0-82748 GCA_004027025.1 Myocastor coypus | reverse complement strand
TTTTTTTTTTTTTTTTTTTTTTTTTTTTTTTTTTTTTTTTTTTTTTTTGGTGGGGAGGAACCAGGGATCAAACTCCAACTCAGTCTCAGGGCGTCGTGATTATATTTATCAGGCAAGCTTTGTGCAGCTGAGCTATACACCCATTCCTCACCATGACTTCTAATGGAAAATTTACCTAATGAAGGAATAATTATAGGTCAAAATAACTTTATGAAAGGAGTAATATTAATATCACCACAATATTTTGTTTAAAAATGCCAATAAATAGCTATTATCAGAATACCTGCTGAATATTTCATGTGCATCTTTAACATAGAAACAAATAACATGAAGAAGTCTCTATTATTACACTACAGGCTTCTTTTGTGAAGGTGATTGATTTGGTAATTTTCATTTAGAGGAGAATGAGACAGGTAAGCACAAAGAAACACATCAAAGTGAAGTAAGTCATTTTATAGGATCACAAAGTTTTTCCAAGGTCATATTTCATTAACCTAAGCCTACGTAGAATTTAATGTTGTGAAAGAAAAGAGGAGGATGCTTTTAGACAGCAGTTATGATACATACAGGGCTATTAAAGTCAATGCTATTTAATAGTTGTATTTATTCTGCTATCCTAGAAGTAGTGTTTATGTTAAAAACTATGCAATGAAGTTAGGAAGGCTGAATGATGATGAAATGTTTTTCTCTGTTTTTGCACAGCTCTTTTCATTATTATAATCCTCTTACCATCCATCTACCATCTACCATTCAACTATCTGCCCATCCTTCCTTTGTGTCTGTGTGTTTTGTGTTTTGTTTTCTCTATTTAGGGTAGGGCCTACAGGGTGTTCAGAGTCTCATTACATAGATCAGATTTGTTGTGATTCTCCTGTTTTCAGCATCCTGAGTGGTGGGATTACAGTTGTGTGCCAGCAAGCCCAGTCTCAATTGACCATTTCAGCATGCTCTGGTAATGGGAGCCATCCTTCCTTTTATCTATGTATCTTAATCTATGCTTTAGTGAGGTAATTATGTATAGTGGTACTATGCTATCGTTCTTTCTGACACATCCTTCAGTGTTCTGGGTACTTTTGATCAATGAACATTTCAAACTCTTTTTCACCTATACTCTTTAAATGTGTATATCCAAAGTGATTTTTTACTAAGCATGTGTATCTTGTACTCTCATTATATTGTCTTCCTAGGCAACCTCTTATATTCTCTTTGGCTTTAATTGTAATTTCGGGACTTTGCAAAGAAAATTTCAGGGACATTTTGTAATGCACTCATGACCATTTTCTCATGTTTCAGTGCTTCTGCTTGGGATACAATATCACAACATCAAATGCAGTTAAAATTTTCTGGACTCTTCATCTTCTCAGTCTGTGAATCAGCCACTACTCCTATAGAATCAATCTATAAACATACTCTCAATGATTTGTCCTCTATCATCACTCCCATATTCACTACTGCTGTATCAGTGTCTACTTACATTCTGGTTTAATTCCACTCTATTGCCTCATGCTGCAGCCAAAGTAATCTAATGTCAAATAGAAACGGTATGCAGTTACTTTCTGAATAAACTTCATGAAGGGAGACTGAGCCAAATCAGTACTATTTTCTAAAGTGTGTGTGCACATGTGTATCTATATCTCTATTTATATCTATATCTGCCTATGTCTTTATTTTATTTAGAGTTGTCACATATGCTACATAGTATACAATCCATACTGAGTATAAGTAGTTTCAAAATAATAAACACCCACTCAGTCTCTGTTGTGGTTTGTCTAGTTGTTTCCCCAAAGCCACATGCAGTCATAGGGTGGCTTCTAGAATTGGTGATTAATTCATAATGCAATGGGATTATGGGTATGGGTGCTACATCTATTCTGAGGCAGAAAATCTACACACAAACGTGAGAAGGGAAGAGAAGCTCACTAGGAGCCACAGCTGCTGCTCCTCCCTGTGCTCTTCGTTGTTTTCCACTGCCGTGAATGGCTGTCCTTTTCCATGCGCACTCTGCCTTTGAGCCAGTCAAGTATGGACTAAGTCCTCCACTAAGTACGAGCTGAGTAGACCTTTCCTTCCTTCATTTCAGGGTCAGGTATTTTGTCCCAGCAATGTGAAAAAAGTAACTGAGACAGGCTCTAAATCAAAATCAGAAAATCACCACAGTCTCAGAATTTTAATTTTCTTTTTGTGTTTTACCAAATAAAGCCTCCTTCCAAAAACTTGGAGGTAACTTTCAAGCTGAATTTTGTTATGATATTTTTAGTGACATTATAATTGTTTATTTCTAAATACTTCAATTTAATCTTATCTGATTTTTAACCTAAGACCACTAATTATCATTTTGGAAACTCTTAATAGATCATTCAACCAGCCAGGCGTGGTGGCTCATGCTTGAAATCCCAGCACTTGGGAGGCTGAGGCAGGAGGATCGGTGAGAGTTCGAGATCAGCCTAGGCTACAAAACTGAGCTCAAGGCCAGCCTGAACTGTAAAGCGAGACCCTGTCTCAAAAAGACAAAAAAAATATGTATATGTATATATATATATATATACATATATATATGTATATATCATTCAACCTCTTTGGACTTCAGTATCTTCTTTATAATCCATAAATTGGGTAAAACCAGTGACTCCTATGATTGATGAATAGAGTATAATTTTTGAAAATGTCCAGTAATTTACTGAGCTCACCTGCTTTTGTAGATTCTACCTAATACCTTTAGCTTATCGGTGACTTATTCATCCACAGTAAACTCAATATGCTGTTTTTGACAATAAGATGTATCCTAGATAGGCTAGCCTGTTTTACTTTCCAATGGAATTAAAATGACCTAAACTTTGAATCTTTAAACTTTGGTTAGTTTTCTCTGAAGTGTCTAACTAACTACTTGACTGCAACAGAGAATGAAAGGCGACTACTCAAAGGAAGAAACAAACCAAACTGGCCGTTTTCTGAGTAGATGAAAGTGTCTCCTCAGGAGGAGACACCTCTTTTGGGTACATTGTCTCACTCCTCTCTGAGAGAGCATAGTTTGGACTTCTCACACAGATCCTGTTATCCATTCTAACCCCTTACATGGACGAGAACAATTTTGTTGCAAGGTATCATTGCATAATTATTCCGGCCCCTGAGAAGGCTTTCTAGTTCTCCCCTCAACTTCTGCCATCATGAGGCACATAAAATATTTTTACTCAAACTTTGGATTTTAAAATAATGCAACTTAAAACATTTCTTGTTATGGCTAAATATATACTGCACATTTTAAAGTTGGGTGTAGCCTGTCTGTCGTTAGCATTTACAGAACCATAGAGAGGAATGATGATGTGGTCAGGGTTTACAGAGGAATAGGTGTAATACAGGACATATAATTTAGAGGATTATTTTATAATATTTATCCAAAAAGTCAAATGCAGAAGAATACTGATCTGTCAATACAACAAAGGCACTAAAAATGCAGCTGAGAACCTGGACCCCAGAGCAATGTCCTCTCCACATCCAGCTGAAGACCTAAAGCCCATGGCAATGTCCTCCCTGAGTCCAGCTAGAGACCTACAGCCTACAACAATGTCTCGTGCAAGTCTGTATCAAGCATCTACACAGGGAAGACCCAGAATTCAGTGGTGGAAGCTAGAAAGACTATACTAGAGCTGTACTATCAACCCAAGGAATCTGTACTGGAGTCAGTAAGTGAAGCTCATGGTAAGGACCAGAGCTTACCTGAAAAGAACCATGATCATCCTCCGTGACAGTAAGGACCTGAGCATCTCTGGTGATAACAGCTGGCTTCATTTTGGGAAAACCAAATTTGAAGCTTCTCAAGGAGAATCAACAGCACTCCATACTCCCCCTCTACATCTCCTTTTATGATGCTGGTAAGAGTCCAATTGGGCCTTCCACACCCAGCACCATGATTCAGTTTAGCCGGGTGTTGCCAACTGAACATTAGTTAAGGCACATCTGATTGGTCTTTGAACTCATGCAATATTTCTAGGATATTGGCCTGTGCTTCTTCTAAGTAGCTGCACAGCTCTGTCCTTCACTTCCTTCAGCCCTAATTCTCAGTCATCATTGTTATAACAGATTTACACTCAGTGTGGCTTCCTGGCATCCACTGTTTATTGATTACTCATTTGAGTTGCAATCAAATACATATCTAATTTTGTGTTTTGTGTAAAACAGGATTTCTAACCTGAAAGTATTTACTAATTATACCATTTTGATGAAATCCAAAATATTCATCTTATTTTTATCTCTGCTATATCCTTGTTGTTGTATAGTAATTCATCATAACTTTTTCATAAAGGTGAGTTTTCTCATAAAATTTCTATGTCCGTGATTCTTTTCTTAAAGTCTTGTATTTGTCCTGGTTTCCCTCTATCTTACGAGCATTTGTAAATTATTTATTTGTTTTTACATTATGGCTGGCTCAACCTGCGATGGGGTAGGGCTGGTGCAGCATGTGGTGCCAGGGATTGAACTGCAGTCCCTGTGGTTGCCTAAGCTTGCCTAAGTAGGTAGTTTAGACCATTCAGCCATCTCACTGGCCCTATAAGTTATAATAAATGCAGTAAATATGCGCTGTGGTAATAATGTTTTATCAAATCATTTATGGTTCTCCTTTGATGAAACAATATATTTATTGGAAGAAAATATGAAATATATAGTTATTAAATATAAATATAAATTTTGGAAATTCTCCTCTCTGTAATTTAGGCAGAAAAATGTACAGAGAGAATACAGGGAACTTCGTGGAGACAACTCAGGAACAAAAAGTGACAGAAAATCTTTGTTACAGGCAGTTTAGTGACCTGACAGCCTGGAATTCCCCCAGGACAGAATTAGAGTTGTCCCTGGATGCTTGATTACATTGATTATTTGTTTGTGTTTTCTTTAAATCTTTTATTTATGCAACAGGTACAGGGTCTTACTATGCAGTTTGGACTCCTAGTGATCCTCCCATCTCAGTCTCCTCAGTGCTAGGATTACAGGCACGTGCCATCACTCCCAGTTTCAGAGGCTGATGCAGTGCATGTGGTATTCTGAGGCCAGCATGTAGTACCAGGGATGGAACCCAGACGCTTGTGCTTACCAGGCAGGTGCTAAGACTGCTGAGGATCTCCCTAGACCTTAGATTGCATTGTGGCCTTTGGGAAGAATCATAAACCGTTCCCTTCTGGGTACTTGCTTTGGGTTCAGATTTTCAGGTCTACTGCTCCAGCTGGTGAACTTCTATTCATAAGTCAAGTGATAAACTGCAGTGTGGCAGGGCTAGCTTCTCACTGGTCCTTGAACTTCTGCAGTGATTCTAGGATCTTGGGATGTGCTTCTTCTAAGTAGCCAGCTACTCAGAGCACACAGTTCCATCCCCTACTTCCTTCAGCCCCTTGTGTGATCAAAGCCAGTTTATGAGAGCAATCACACATATTGACATTATTTAAAATACTATCTTTCTGTGTCCTGTCTGTCTATCATTCTGTTTCAAATTATATTTTAGCCTTTTCAAAGTATGCTTTTCTATGTTACATATGAAGTAACACATTAATAATGATTTTTTTTCACTTAACTCTAAAACTTTCTCCTTATTTCTCTTTATTTACAGAAGTCATAATTACACTAGAGACAAAGCTAGGCCAATGTAAATATCCTTTGAATGACTAAATAGTGTGATAATCAAAATTCTTACAAAGTCTAGCAACCCCCTAAAAATTAATCATTGATCCCTAGACTATATCTACAAATTGACTATCATTTTTGCCATCACTGTGTAGAGTTAATTTATCTTTTCTTACATATTTGATGAAATATCAAAATTCCATTGATTATTGTAACAAAAGTATTTTTGTAACAGTAATATCTATCTATCTATATACATATATATATATATATATATATATATATATATATATATATATATACATGTTATATATTTGTTCTGAGTTACAAGTAATTCTCAAATCACACTGACTTAAAACATTAGTACTTTATATGGTTCTTAAATTTCAGTTCCTTGTGGCTTGTGTGGTAGATTTATTTGTACAGACTTTCAGAATACAAACTTCAGTGCTGGCCAAATAGTTCAGCAGATTAAAGTGCCTGCAAGCAGGTACAGGGGCCTCGAGTTGGATCCCTGGACCTACCAGGCCAGCCCCACCCCCAGGGCATGCTGAAAGCAATTGAGACTGGGTGGGGTGGCGCAAACCTGCAATCCCAGCTCTTGGGACGTTGTAAATAGGTGTATCACTACGGCCTGATCTAGTAGTGAGACCCTGAACACCCTGTAGACCCTTCCTTAATATAAAATAATAATAATAATAATAATAATAGATACACTTTTTTGTTTGTTTTTTTGTCAGATGCTCTGCTTTCTGAAGGAAACAGTCTTTCATTGGATTAAGAAAAAAAAGAACAAAAAATGTAGGGTACTTTCTCAGAAAGTTAATTTTGTTTCTACTTCCTTTCTGATCCAAAATTGACAGTGATTTACACCATTAAGGGTAGGATTCTAATAAAAAAAAATGTGTCAGTAATAAGTCAAAATAAGAGTTGATTTTAATACACTAAAACAAATCAAACATCCACTTAGAATGATCTAGCAAAATATTACAGTGAAATCAAGGAGCTTAAAATACATTTGCCAAACAGCTCGCTTATAAATTAAAATTTCTACATTTAATTTTAAAATTAGGGAAATAAACTATTTTAGGCCATTTAGTATCTGCTAGTGCACTGGAGCAGTAACTGAATGAGTTATCTCCCAAGCTGTGCTAAAAATTCTGATGTACCACCCAAGTAAACATTTTAAATCAGGGGCATTTTTCTTTCTCCTTTCCCTCTTCCCAGTTGTTCTTTCCTTTCGACTCCTTTCTTCCCTTTTCACAAGATTTATTATACTTGTCAGATTTTGTTGGAGCTGATTTTAACTGTTTATATTTTTGCAAACTTCCTCTGTGAGTTGTTTGTATTTTTGCTTTACTCATAGTCTACTATATTACAAACATGTAGGCTTTGCTATTGGAAAGTGTTCTTATATTTGAAGTTGTGTAATTTTTCTAGTTCCTTATTTCACTGTTTTTAGGTAGAGTTATATCTAGATTAAGTTTTACTGCCTACTGTCTATTTTAGCTCTTTATTTCTGAGTCTTAATAGATATCCCACATATGTGTATTTTCTGATAAAGCTGTCAAGTAATAAAAAGCAAACTTTGTGTTAGCACACACATACACAGTACAATTAGATATATATTTACTGTACTGCTATACTATTATACTTAGTTTTAAATATATAATGTAAGCTTTCAGCGTATATATTTCCTGTTCTTTTTGTATTCTGAGTGAAACTCCTAAAACAAAGTTTAACACTCTGAAATTATCTACAATCATTCCTCATGGCATTACCTGGAAACACAACTGCCTGATGTAGGATTCTTCTGCATGCTTTTCCAGTTCAGTGTTCTACACTGAATTTTTAATGTCTAATGATTATGAGATTAGGTAGGCTCTTTCCTGGTTCACTTTATGTTTTTTTAGAGTAATTTTCCTTCTGCTTTAAAGGATTATAAAAAAATTTAAAATAATCATATACATTTATAATATTCTTGATCCTGTAAATATTTTAAATGAACTTTTTATTTAATTCTATAGTCTTTCATAAGAGAAAAATAAGGTTAGATAAAGTAATTATTGTATAATCAATAAAATGCATATTTTGTAGATAACTATGTCTTCAAATTTAGTATTAGTTTTTAGAATTCACCAGTAACTACTCAAATAAAGGTTTGACAAATAAAATTTAGGAAAATGAAATCAAGCTTTTGGTTTATTCTCTAATTTAACCTTGTTTAAGAAAATAAGTTACTTCCTTGGTTTTATTATTGTTTTTTGGGGTTCATACCATAATAAATTAAGGTGAAAGAGCCTAGATATTTGAGTACAATAAAAAAACCAAAGACATAAAAACCCAAAGACATAAATGACTTTTTGTCAATTGCCATTATATTCATTTTAAGATAGGTTAAAAAATAATTATGTAAAAATGTCAAGAAAAAATTATTAAGGTTTATTGAAAGTAAGACTAAATATTCAATTATTTGTCCAGTCTTACAAAACCATATGTATTAATCTGAGCAGTAGATTTCAAAATAAAAATGTGTAATGTAGCAATGATTATTAATTTGTTATTCTTGTTTTGAAAAATTGTACTAGGGGCTGGTGAGATGGCTCAGTCATCTAAAGCACCTGCATAGGTAAGCTGAGGCACCTGCAGGGACTGCAGTTTGATCCCTGGCACAATATGCTGCACCAGCCCCAATCCCAGGGCAGGCTGAGTCAGACATAATTAAAAGAAAAAGAAAAAGAAAATCTGTACTATATGTAATGTTATATGTTACTGTGTTCCTGTCTTTGTTTTAACTTTTAATTATTTATTCATGTATTATTTTTGGCATTTAATAAGACATAACAATGTGACAATTGTAAAACACATTAGTAGTACATTTCCAGTATTTGATACAATGCATATTGTTGTCCTCCTAGTGGTTATACAGAGCATAGGGTGTAGGCGTGATTTTGTTTTTATTTTTGTTTTCACTCTTTAAAATAATACCAAAGTAAGTTTTTCAAATTCAAATTCTGTCATGTAGCTATTAAAACATACTTGTAATGTTTATTATAGATTAGAAATTATAAAAGTATAGATTGCAGTAATTTTTATAAAGTGTAAAAATTATGCTCTTGCCTAGATTTATGTTTAAATTGCAGATCTTATAAATGGTATTTAAATTCAATAGACTCATTTTTTGTCTTATTTAAGTAAAATACAACCTGCAAATAGAACTGTTATTCTTACAATTTTAATTAGCACTTTGAATTTAAATATATAACAAATATCTTAAAATTGTAGATTATTTTTGACAAAGCTTGATCAAGAATACATAATAACTTTATCTGTAGCAAATTCACTTATTAGTAAACATGGCAATGCTAATATGAAATTATACTTCATTTGACAATTTAATTACATAAAAATGCATTGCTTTAGCTGGGAAACATTTCCTATGGTGGAAATTGGAGAAATACAGATTTTGGGCCAGGCAGATAGCGAAGTAGAATTAGTGCCCACCTGGCAAGTGCAGTGTCATAGGTTCAATTCCTGCTGTCACAAAAAGATACAGGAAAAGAAAAGAAGGAAAGAAAGAAAGAAAGAAAGAAAGAAAGAAAGAAAGAAAGAAAGAAAGAAAGAAAGAAAGGAAGGAAGGAAGGAAGGAAGAAAGGCATAGTTAATTGGATGTTCACTCACACACATACACACACAAGATAGTGCTTGCAAATTGTTAAGTTCAATATTCTGAATACTTAACAAGCTAACAGGTAGTAATAGAAATTTCTTGGTTTATAAAACTGGGAATACTGTTTTAACAATTTTGATAGTCAGAACCTGAATATTCATGTGAAAGTGAATGTGTTTGGTTTATTAAGGGTCTCTGATTCTTATATTATCTTCAGAAAAACATTCTCTTAAGTCTGAAAAATATACAGGAATTCCTTGATACCTGATATAATAATTTTGTTTTACAAAGTAAACTTCAGATCATTTATTATCACATGGCAAATACAAACTTGACACTTTACATAACATACATCTGCAAACCCCTCATAAAATCTATCATCATTAGGGTTTGCAGTGTTTTCTCATATTTATATATGCATGAAACTGCACTTATTAGGATTTCCTCCACTGAGTAGACTTAAAATCATAACTGACAATCATAAATGTATCTTAAGATTAATTTCCTTGAAGTACATAAAGAAACTCATAGTGAGCTCTTCCCATTAATTTTTCATTTCCTGACTGAGATTGTTTACAAGCAGACACACTGCAGCTGCAGGAGCTTTGTTCCGTCTCTCCTACTAGAGAACATTTGGCCATTTATTACCTTTTGCTACCTGTTGCAACAGATCCTCAAAAAGTATGATTATCCAATATTTTCTAGTACTTTGCAGTGTTACAATTAAGATGTAGTGCTTTCTGGTATGTTTTGTATTTAAATTGAGTAACATTGTATTCTTTGACAAAACAGGACCTTGACATTCGACAAATCTGTATGATACCAGAGGAGTGACTGAGTATCATCTGTTAGTAAAAGGAAAGCAAAGGTGAAAAGCATTTACCTGACTTACACTTTGTTTAGGGTCAGCCTGAAAGAAAAGGATGTGTTTAGATTTGAAGATCTAAGTGAATTTCCCAGTCAAATTGTATTGTTTCTGAGAGTGGCAGGCATACTGCCAAATTTGCCATTGACTTTGTGGGGGAGTCCTGGGTAGAAGTTTGAAACAGGACAGATGAAGCAATGAGAGAGGTGAAGCATAAATATTCCCACAAAACCTATTTTCCATATTGAAATGTGTTTCTTCGAAGATTGGAAAACTTTAAAGAAGTTGAAGATGACTTCAAAGTGCCTCACCTGACAAATAAGCAATAAGCTTCTGCTCTCTCTGCAGCTAAAAGCCTCAAATTACCCATCTGTCATAGCTCTAGTGGGTGGGGAATATAATGGAAGGTGCACACAATCTTAATTACATAACTATTCCAGTTCCAATTATATGTCATGTGTGGTTTAAAGCACATTATCTCCCTCCAATATACTGAACATATAAAAATATTACTCATTTTTATCTTTGACACTTTTCCTTTTTTCACTATTAATATTTGTTTGATATAATAGTTTTAGTGCATTTTATCTTTTTTTTTTTTTTTTTTTTTTTTTTTTTTTTTTTTTTTTTTTTTTTTTTTTTTTTTTTTTTTTTTTTTTTTTTTTTTTTTTTTTTTTTTTGGTCTTTTTGAGACAGGGTCTCGCTATGCAGTTGAGGCTGGCCCTGAGCTCACTTTTGTAGCCCAGGCTGGTCTCGAACTCGCACCAATCCTCCTGCCTCAGCCTCCCAAGTGCTGGGATTACAGGCATGCACCACCACGCCCGGCTAGTGCATTTTATCTTGATATAACTACTCCACTCTGATTTTTGGACATTCTGTTTCAAATATGCAATAATTATTGACAATTATTATGTGCCTGGATCCATATTAATATAACACACATATGCTTTCATGAAGAAAAAGGGAAGTGCCAGGATGTAACTTTTTTTTCCCTTTCATTTAAAAGATCCACCCACTTTTTATAATGACTTGATAAGTATGACATCCCAAAGGAATGCATGAAGTAGAGAGACTTATTCATGTGATTTTGGGCAAAAGATATTTGAAATTTAATCCGGTGCCCTTCCTTTGTAAAGCTGGATGGATCCTGGAGTTACAAACTTGGTAAATTCTTTTTTTTTTTTTTTTTTTTTCCTTTCTCCTTTCCTTAGATTCACTCAGTGATAACCTTACGTAGTTACCCCCACAACTGAGTATGTGACCGGAAAATGTACTTTGATAAGATTAAGATAGCAAATAAAGAGGAAAACTTTTAAATTTTATGTATAAAATGACATCTAAATACAGACATTAAAAATCAGCCATTAGCCGGGTGTGGTGGCACATGCCTGTAATCCCAGCACTCGGGAGGTTGAGGCAGGAGGATCAGGGCGAGTTTGAGACCAGCCTGTGCTACAAAAGTGAGCTCAAGGCAGCCTGAACTGCATAGTGAGACCCTGTCTCAAAAAGACAAAAAAAAAAAAAAATCAGCCATTAAAAGGTGGTATACAAAATAGATTATATTCTCCTCTACTTTAAAGAGAAATTAATAAGTTGAGACATTGTCAGATTCCTGTGAACTATTCATATTCCTTGTAAAATGAATAAAATATCTTTGAATATAGTAACCAGTCAATTAATTCTGTATTATAAACTCTATGGAAACTTGCCAGCATAGTACATCGTTATATAGCTTACCTTCATTAGGACTGGACAATCCCATCGTGGATCTCCTTCTGATTACTGACTCTGAATCATATGGCTTTCTTCCAGCATCTTATAACAATGCCTAGAAAAGCAACACACTCGGACTCTCCGTGAAATGGAGAGACTTACTCATGTGAGTTAGAGCAAAAAATAGTTGAAATTCAATTCAGTACTCTTCCTTTGTAAAGTTGGATGAATCCTAGAGTCACAAACTTAGAAATGTTTTTCCTTTCATTTGATTCACTTAGTGATAACCCAAGTGTTCAATCCTAGTGTGTTGCTTTGCTAGGCAATGCTATAAAACACAGTGCAAGGCCTCTCCCATCCAGTCTTGAGACTGAACCGGTCTTGACAGACTGGCTTTTTTGACTAAACATTTCACAAGACGAAATCTGAACACGAAGGTCAAGGAAATGCACTGTATTCCTGCAGGAGAGAAACAAACAAACAAAAATCCATTTGACAAAGGATCTGAAATTGTGAAGGAGTGAATAAATAAGGTAATAATGTGATCGATCATTATAAGAATAACTGAGCAGGAGATGAGAAATATGATGGGTGATTTGATTCATAAGAGTTTATAATTGCAGGGGTTGATACATTGTGTCAAATTGGCTTCCTGCTAGTGGGAACAGAGGGCCGGCCCAGAGTGACTCAGCAGAAAGAGACCATAAAAAGGGGCTGAGGAAGGGGTCAAACTTCCACTGAACTTCTAGTTCGTTGGAGGAACTTCAGTCTTCGCATTAGGCTTAGACTTCACTGTCTGGCTTGCAGTGCAGACTCTTCAGCCTCCAGCTTGGACCTTTCTACTTCCATTGCAGACTTCAGTGTCTGTTGCAGTCTCTTCAGCGTGTCACAGACTCTTCAGTCTTCCTTCACAGACCCACCAGCCGAGGGATAGAGACTTACACAGTGCAGTGCAGTGAGCTTTAGGCCTTGGGATGGAGTTCTTCATTCTGGCGTGTTCAGACGTCCTCATGTGACTCTGTGGCTGACTATTGTAAGCCAATCTTACAATTCCCTATACATTGTATATTTTGTGTTAATATCCATTCCTTACATTATCTATTCTGTTCCTCTAAGTAAAACCCTGACTAAAACAGCCTTGGTGGGTAACAAATTCCTGATGGAAGAATATTACTTATCATTGCTATGTGGGTATAATTTTTCTCTTGGTTATGTTTCACTTTGGAGTAACTTTCCTTGGTTCTGCATAATCAGATGTTCTGTGGTTGTCAGGACATGTCTCCAGTATGGAAGGTGAAATAAAAAGTGTCAGACCTTCTTTCCTACCTCACTATGCCCAAAGAATTTGTTCTCAGATTTGAGTTCAATCATATAGGGAAGGTCCAGTTTAGAAGGGATGCCATGAATTTTAAATTTAGCATAATGCTACAATAGAAGCTAGAACAGTAGAGAAGTCTCCCTAGTGTCAGGGGTAATGTCCTCAGGATCAGAGGTAGTGATGTTATCACCATAAAGGTTCAGGCACAGAGGCAGAAGCCATAATGGCCAGCATGGAGCAGAGGAGCTGGCTTTCCTTGAAGGGAGCTTGGCTGAAATTCTTACAAAATTAAATGTCTTTGTTGTATTTCTTTCATCTGATTCAGATATGGCAGTATGGCAGTCTTCCTACCTACGTTCCTTCCATAAATTTCCTTTTTCTGCACAAAAAGTGGGGCCCGAGGCTGTTGCTTAACTTTTCACACACTACCTGATAATTTTAGTGTTTAAATTAAGAGGTAGATCTTTATTTCATTTCCAAAATGAAAGAACAGTATCAGGAAGACAATATAGAGCATGTGGGATTTCACTCTTTCTTGAATTAAAAGTAAATAAAGAGTAGCAGGATGGATATCTGAGCCTCATACTGCAAGCACTGAATAACTCAATGTGTGGCTTCTGTGGATGTTTTTTGACAACTGTGCTCTGGATGACCTTCACTGAATGTGTTCATTTCAATCATTTTTATTTTTCCTATGCAGTGTCTATAGATAAGTGTTTTCTCCAGTGTCCTCACTGACTCTGCTCAGGCTCTTTCCTCTCTTTCTCTGTACCACAAGACTGATGTTCTTCCTGGTTCTTTCAAAACCACAGAGTATTTTGGTCCTCATCTTCGAGAACATTTATAAGTTCTTGGGTGTTTTATAGTCATTTGTGGATTACTGTGATATAGACCTTTGTCCTCTAGATCTTTTCAAATGTCTGTTGTATATAATTAACAATGTAGCAGGAGTCTCAGACTGCATGCCCCAGAAGCAGCTACTAGTCAAGCTGTTCAAAACCCCTTCTACTTGTATTCATAAATGCTTTCCTTTACCCTCTAAGCTCTCCAGTCCTCACTAACATTTCCACCAAATAGCATCCTGAAGTAACTTGTAGTACCTGCTGGATTTTTTGTCATGATTTCTCAAAAACAGTTCTTGTATCCCATTTTACTGTCATATTTTAGTCCATCCTTTTCCCCTACTTCAATTATCATGTGATGAAAATAATTATTTTAGCCCCCATTTTTCCACATTTAATGATTCCTTCCTTTGAATGAAGCCTTCTGTCCCAGCTAATAGATTGCCAACTGGATAACACGTATTTGCTACCCAGGAATGAGTTTAGAACTGATCTCTGAAGTCTGAGTGGAATCTTCATGTTTGAACATGACATCTCCAGGATCTCATATCACTTTGCACTTACCCACACTGAAACATTAGACATACAACTCAAAATAACAGATACATTTCTCCACCAAACCGCAGACTCTGAACATTCTAAGATTAGTTTTCATTTTTTTTCTTTTGCCTATATTAGATGATTTGAATTCTTCACAAATTTTGGCTAAATCATGGAAAAGTTAGCTGTATTAAAAACATGGACATCAATTATTAGAGAAAGGAGTTATCTTAGAAAAGATTGTTTTTTAGTTGTAGTTAATTTACAGTAAGATAAAAGAAGTTAAACATTTTGTGTACTGGGCCCGGCGGGATGGCTCAGTGGTCTAAAGTGCCTGCTTGGGGAAGCTTGGGTGGCTTCAGGGACCGCGGTTCGATCCCCGGCACCACATGCTGTGCCAGCCCTGCCCTCAAGGCGGGCTGAGCCGGCCATAAAAATGAGTGAATAAACAAACAAAGGTTCTGAAACAAGAATAAAAATAATAAATAAAAATTAAAAAAAAACATTCTGTGTACTTCATAAGCCTGCTCTGCCAGTTACTAGATAACACCAATTATTGCATAGTATGCAACTTACTTATCATTGTCTACATAGTCATGCTCTCAGAATTCTATACCTACCCTCCTTCAAAGTAGGTTATAATTCTTGATCTTACTTTTTAACATACTGAATAGTTTTGGATTATTAATCTAAGTCCTTGATATGCTGATATTGACTGAGTTACAGATAGCTGTATAAAAAGTATGTAATAAATATTTCTAAGAATAAAAAGTATATAATAAATATTTCTTGTACTTTATTTCTGTAAAGTACAAGATGGAATTAACAGTTTTAATTGTTTTGTGTGTGCAAGGTGTCACTATACAGCTTGGACTCATAGCGATTCTCCTGTTTTCAGCCTCCCCAGTGCTGGGATTATAGGTTTGCACCATCATACCTGGACCCAGTCGTCAGCTCAGCACTCCCCAGAACAGGGCTATGCAGCATGTGATGCCTGGGATCAAACCCAGTCCCTGTGCATGCCTAAGCAGGTGCTTAGTCCACTGAGCTATCTCGCTGGCCCCAAATCAACTTTTGACAATGCACTATTCTATAAAAATTTCTTGCAGATCTTTTTCCACTCAAACCTCAGCCTCTGTGAGATTCAGGAAGGAATCGCCATAAGGAATCATTTCCCTCAGAGTGCTGCAAAGAAATGAAAATTTCACAAAATCACCAGAAAATACCAAAAATTTAAAAGAAAATTTCAACTTTTAATTAATGTGAGTACAATATTTCACATTTGAAACTTAAATTGATATAAAATGCAGCATATCTTTCTCATTCTTTTCCAAAAATAAAGGAGAAATCGTAGCTTTGGTCACATAATATGTATATGTTTTATATTGTTTCTCTTACTCAATTATCCTTATCTTACTGTTCCATATTATAATGTTGTAACTCCTATTCACCTACCCTAACACTGATTTATTTTTTGTAGCTTGATGTTTATTAATGAGTTTCCATATATTTATGCTGTATTTGTTAAGGTCCATCTATTTAATATTATAAAAATTTTTACATACCCATTTAGATCTGTGGCTAGATTTCCCAAATAAAAATAATCATCACAAAATGTTATGATTTCTACTTTTGCAATCATATTATGGAATTACTTACATGAATTATCAAAAATAAGAAAATACAACATAAATAGAACATGAATGATTTCTACAATATATGAAAGTCAATTTCGTTCAGATGATGGAATCTTATACTGTGAGATTAAACATGTGACTTAGTTAAAAATCCCATTGATCAGGCCAGTGCAACAGTTGAGCAGACTAAGTGCCTACGCTGGTAAGTGCAGGGACCAGGGTTCAATCCCTGTCCCACATGCCATACCGGGACTCCAGGGAATGAGTCTGGGCATGGTTGTGCACCACTATAATGGCAGCGCCGGAGAGACTGAAAGCAGGAGGATCACTATGAGTCAGAGCTGTGTAGTGAAACATTGTATTGAATACATAAATGGGAAAGAAAAAAAACCTCCCATTGTTGCATTGAAGAGTTAACAGTGAAAAGATCGGTGGCCCATCATTTGGAATATTATGGAGACCCCCATGATGATGGTCTGTATCAAGTAAAAAAAAGAAAATTAATTACAGATTGTTAGGCTCAACAGCAGGGGAGCAAGTTGAGTTAACACCCCAGATCTGTGATTGGTAAGAGTTAGTAATAGGGAGAAATTTCTGTTACTAGAGAGTTGGGTACTTTTTCTAATTATAACCTAGAACTCCTTTGTGTTAGTCGCCTTCCCTTTTAACGATGCTACGTCAGATTCTGAACTCAGCACACATCCCTGTTGCCCACAGGTGTGTCATGCAGATTTCTTTGTCAAGAGAGGTGACAAATAAAAGCACCAACATCCATAGTAACTGAGGAAACCTGCAAAGATCCAAAGGAAACTCTATGTACTCTCTAGTATAAAATATTAAAAGGTCCCTAATGACTAGAGCAATCACAAGAATTAAAGAAGAACAAGTTAATGAAACGTGAAATAAGTTGTATGTGACACAAAAAATATATTCAAGAAACTAAAATATTTCTTAAAGTAAAACCAAACCAAACCAAAACAAAACAAACAAAAAAAAGAGGAAATTTCCAGAGCAAACACAACTTTCCTTCTTTCCTATCCTTTATGTTTTTTTTTTAAACATATGTGATGATCTTTGAGAGTCTGTGTTTAGTGACAAGAACTGATTGATTTTCCTTGATTGATTGTGTGTGTGTTTTCATGCTACGTATGCTAAGATAAAATCTGTGTGTTTAGAAGCAACAATTGCTCATCATTGACTGCTCTGCTTCACTGTGATTAGGATGGAATTCAGCATAAATTTCAGGATGGGTTCAACTCTCAACTTACATGTCAGAATTTTTTATACTGATAAGAGCTAAGTGATTTTGTATCTTTTGGAGATACAACGCTATATAATTTTTTACTTAAATATACTCATGAATTCAACAATGTCAATAAAAACAGCTGCTATTTTTGAAGCACCTTTTTTGGACTATATTGATAAAACAAATAGCTTCATTATAGTAATAAACATGAAAAATAGAGCTGACAAAAGGGAGGCCGCTAACTGGTAAAGTATGCATATAGAATACTACTACTACTACTACTACTACTACTAATAATAATAATAATAATAATTCCAAATTTGCCTAGTGTCTGAGTCCCTCAGTCCACATTCTACATTTAAAATTCTCATGCAAGAAGTTTTAAGCATGTTTACTTGTAAATAAATTATTTGGAGATACATCCTAAGTGCCTTTAGTACAATTTTCACAATAGTCTTTCCCTACAATTTTTTCCCAAGTGCTTGGAAAGTGTCCTTTGTTGTCTTTGCCATTATTTTTAGTTACAATGAAAGATTTACACGAAGAATTTTCTAATTTCCTCACCCAGCATGCACTCAACATCACAAGGTGACTGATGTAGGGAGAGGCTATAAGGAGTTCTCATTTGATAATAAACACGACATCCATAATCTGTTCCCTTGTCTAATTAAGATCAAAGCGGTGGTTGTTTTTCTTACATTATACAAAGTCATCCAGGCTTCAATCAACTTTCTTAAGCATATAGATCCTTTTCCTTTGTTACCTTATTACTCATCTAAAAAAGGAGTTTCAAAATTGTTTCATGGTAAAGTTTGTTCTATTGACTCTCTTCTGGTATCCCTGTATCTGTAATCTATAACTGAAATTGAAAGTATTTATTTATTTATTTATTTATTTATTTATTTATTTATTTATTTATATTTTAGGGAAGAGTTTACAGGGTGTTCAGGGTCTCTACTAGATCAGACACATAGTGACCCGCCTGTTCACAGCCTCCCAAAAGCTGGAATTACAGGTGCGGGCCACCACACCCAGTCTTAATTGCCATCTCTGGGCACTCCAGGTGCAGGGCCAGCACAGCAGGCCTGGGAATTGAATCCCTGGGACCTGCACCTGCTTGCAGATGCCTTGCCGAGGTATTTGGCTGGACCTGAAAGTATTTCTTTAGTAAAAGGCAAAAGATTTATAGGATCTGAAAAGAAACCAGAATATAGTATTTCTTTTATATTGTCTGAACACAGTGATTATTCTGGACTAGCTTTTGCTCATACACTTATTTTCCCTAGTATTTCTGCATTTCTATACAAATGTTTACTCATCAACTTTGCAGCATCAATTTTATATGATGTCACTGAATCTGCAGTATTAAAACTTAACAATTACTCAACTCGACAGGGAAGAGAGTTGCTTATCTTAGATACAGGAAAGAATAAGCAGTATTGTCATCAGTCTTTGTAGAAGTAACAGCTAATGCCAATAAAAAAATAGTTTGAGGAAATAGTAACAGAGATGTTTATCAACTTTTTTTATGATTTAGGAGCTTTCCACTATGGATATTAATAGCCCAGAGAAAACAATGCTTCAGGCAATGTCTAATAAAAGGTGTAAATTATAAAAACACACCATTAAAGAAGTATGACAATGAAGAGCTAAATATGTGTGTAAATAAATCCATAAAATGCAAACAAAATTATTGAAAAGATAAATATGGCAATTTTAATTTTAAAGTTATTGGCAAGACAGGGTATAATCAATACTTTCTGCAATGTTATAAAAATTTAAACATGTTCTGCAACAAAAGTGAAAGAAATAATGTTTAATGGAAGATTTAGGAAGTTTAGATAACAAAAAATAAAGATAGTTATATAAAGTCGTTATGTCAATTTATTCTTTTATCCAAATATATGTATATCTCCATGTGCTTTCATTAAAACACATATTTGAAATAGTTTGTATAAATATTATGAAAAGTCAGAAGACTTTATCTCTTCTACATATATAATTTAGTATAAAATGTTAAATAATATATGTTTTTTCAATTCACTTTTTTGTTATTTTACTATTCTCTTATGGCATGATTTTTTAAAAATGACAATTAGTGAATACAAATAATCTTTTTTTAAGAAATCAATGATATGATCTTGGGTATTTGACTTATATCATTAAGAAGTAAATCATAAACCTTCTTTTTCTACAACAAATCATTTGACTTATGTTTTCTAGCCACTACTTTTTTTTTTTTTTTTTTTTCTTTTCCAGTACTGGGGATTGAACTCAGGAACTTGTGATTGCCTGGCCAGTGCTTATTCTACTGAGCTATTTCCCCAGCCCTAGCCACTACACTTTTAAAGACATTTCAGCTTAATAACAATTATACTCTAAAAAGGTACAATTATACTTAATAACAATTATACTCTAAAGAGGCACAATTTAAGCTGTCAATAAATCTCCCTACTTGATAAATTTTATTTTATATTCTAGCATAAAAAGAAACTTTTAAGATTCGCATCTACTAAACAAGATTTTTAGCCTACTATGAATTTCAGGAAGTAATTATATGTCAAATGATAATGATTTTCAATAGGTTAATTAACAATTCAGTGATATAAATGAAATTAGGTTAAAAATTAAACATAGCACAATTTCATTAAAACCTCAGCATAAACACCATCTGCTTTAAATCAGAAAATTACAGGACATGATAATGTAAGATATAAATATAATGATATATCTGGTTTGTCTCTATAATTATTTAATCTCACTTGATTTTACTTTATAATTGTAGAATTACTTAAAGTTACTTTGCTCTACTTGTCTTAAATACTTCTTGTAGTTTTTTAAATTAACACAGAAGTCTGAATTTTAAAAAGTAAATCTATAAAATAGAAATAAGCTCTTAGAGTGTTCCTGATCTTTAGATCTTAAAACTTGTTAGTAAAGTTGCATATGCTTTTAATTATATGAGGTAACAGGTTATTATAAATGTGTAAGATGTCTTATGAACGCATGTAAAACTTATGTCGCCTGATGTCTGTAATGTCAAGTAAACCAGTAGAGTTACAAAGTCAAAAGAGATAGCGTATAAAATTTGAGCTTAATTTTCAAAGAAAAATATTCTGGATCACAGGAAGGTAGTAGGAGCTTCTGTGAAGAACACTAGTGTGGGTGGAGAAAAAAATGTTCTTCTTTTTGGTTGTTGTTTTGTTTTATGACTTCTTTGAGGTGTAAGAAGTAAGAATACAGCTTTATGAAGTTTGAAACCATAAATTTGTCATCACTCCAACAGTCCTTGCAGTTTTTTGTAGCTGTCAATAACTACCAAAATGCAAGAGCTTAAAATGGAATTGCTTCATTGGCATCAACATTATTTTCAGGAAAAATAATAGTTGGTCAGGTAAAATTTTTAATGACTTGGAATTCATACCTAAAACAAATGAATTCCCAAACAGCTCAACTCTGAGACTGCTTCGTACAGATAGCCTCAGCTACTCTGCTCTTAATGACCACAGTTTCTATATTTAAAACACCCTTGCTGAAGTGCAGTGCTCCTACTTTATGGGAAATGCAATTACAACAAAAATACTTTCTCTTTTTTTCTTGAAACTGAAACGAATATAATTCTAATATGGTAACAAGGAAAGGGCACTTCAGACAATGGTTATTCATTAGTGCTTTTACCATTGAAGTTCTTTTACATGCTGATGAAGAGAGACAGCCTTTCTGTTCTTTGAGACAATTTGCTTTTACCTTTCTCTACCACCTCTGGTCAGTAGTCCATCAATATTTTATAGTATCTTTTCTACCACAGTGGCCTACTTATGACATGATAACATTCTTTAAAGCCCTCCAGTAATTTGCCTTTGCACCAGTCCACACCATTTCCATTCTTTTGTATAACTGGGCACAGTTTGAAATATTCCAGTTTTCATTAAATAATGGTTTTTAACAATATGTTACTACATAGCTTATTATTTTCTTTAGTGCCTGTAATGGAACCCACAGCTTCAGAAAGGCTGAGCCAGCAGCACTCAGCTAATTTCTCACTTTATTGATCTTTCCTCGAGTATTGCAGGTAGGGAGTTTAAAAGAAAAAGTAGTTATTTGCACTAGTATAATCATAGCATTCATTCTATGCAAAATTAGAAAAGATCTTTTCAAAATGTTCAAATGAAAAATATAATAACGAATGAATTATATTTAACTTTGAATAAGTAAATATAATTTGTCAATAAACTACATACAAAATTGATGACTCACAGACTTTGTGATCAACTTGTGTATCTATATGTTATTTTTTGCCTGAATTCCAGGATACTTTAGGAGTTCATTTTGTGTAGTTAAAAGAGATTTCCAGCAAAGGAGTAACTCTGCATACTTTACTTCTATCTAGTTTACAGACTTTCCTAACTAATACGCGACTTGAAAAATCATATAACAATAAATATTGACATTACAATAAATTATTAAGAATAATTTTCATGCTTACTGATGACTGCTTTATTACTAGCAACATACTAGAGGAAAAGCATCTGTCATTATTTGTTAGATTCTGATGGCTCTCATGACGTGCAGCTTAGCAGAGGTAAATGTTACCTCTCCTGCCATCTCTTCTGGTAAAATGAAGGACCATGTATGTGGCATAAAATGCTCGCGTGCCCTTTCCTTTGTATTCTTGTCCCTTTCAGTCCCAAATTCCTTTTCTTTTGTCCTTGTTCCTGTTCCATGATTTTCAGTAAATGTAACGACTTACTACCTACAGTAAATAAATAAAGAACGAAAGCAAGTTCACCATCAATTGTAGTGGTTCTCAGTTTTAAATGCATATAAGAATTACCTGGCATGATTGTTTAGGTCAAATTTCTACTGTGAGTTGTCACCTTTTAGTTAAGTAATTCCGGAGTAAGCTGTCCATATGTAAATATTTAAGATACTCAGATAGATGCTGGAGGTATTATGATTCCACTTTACAAATACATAAGTAAATAGGTAAGGAACTAGAAGATAAAGTAATAATTTTAACATAAAAATGAGAATAGTTTTGGAGAAATTTTTGACTGCTAGAAAATAATTCCATTCTATGAAGGAAAGGTAACATTAAAAAGAAAAGGACAGGATGGGACGTAAAAAGAAGGGAAGGGAAAGAACGGGGAGGGGAAGTAAGGGAAGGGAAAGAAAGAGAAATATTTTTAGATGGAGAATCTTGTTTTATATAATTTTATATTTATGAAATTTGGGAATTATTACCTTTTCCCTGAATTGTATATTACAACAAAAACTTTTCTTTAAGCTAAAACATCATGGTTTTGTGTTTTAGAGTCCTCATGCTAAATTGGATTCTTAAGTACCCAAAGATGCACTGGATTAAATTATCCATTTTATTAGCTATTACGTTAAAATACCTGGAATACAACTTAATAAATACATCAAGAGATACACTCTAAGAAGTGTCTGGTGTGCCCATCAGTCAGTTCATTCTGCCAAAGGGACATAGTAACACAGCAGCTTTTACACCCACTCCACAATTAATGTCAATCTAATTCCGGGAAGATAATGACTAAAAGACTTTGGACACATGTCCGTGTAGGTTAGAGGGTGAGAATTAAAAATTCTTACCAGTATGTTGCATTCTGTGTTAACTTAAAATTAATACTCTACGATTAGTGGAACCTGGATTAGGGCAATGAACATTTCTGGAATTGTCAAATAGCTGACTCTGAGCTTAGGCACTTTCTAATAACAAAATTCCATATTCTATACATCTACATATTTCTCTGAACCAAGCAAGCCCATCCTCTTGCTCAGCTCAAGCATGAGCCCAAGAATGAGATGTGCAAATCATGAACTTACTAATTAACACAGTATTTATATTGTAAATTAAAAATGTCAAGAACAAATTTTCCATCAGCTTTAAAAATTTTTCTTCTTCAAATAGTTTCATAAAGGACATGAAATAGTGGACCACTTTCTGCTTCAGCATCTATCCTTTGGTGAAGGCAGAGGAGTGTGGGCCTACCCATGGGAGCCAGGCCTCTCCAGATACTGGAGAGTGGAACACAGGTCTTTTGGAACAGAGTTGGATGTAGGGTGAGCCAATTTAGGATGCTGAAACTGGATGTGGGAATAAATCAGTTATGCATGCATAAAAGTCTTGATCAGTGACAAATGCTTAACAAATTCTCATTATGTGTCATATCTCAGTAACTGATTCACTAAACATTATATAATATTGGGATTACAGGTGTGTGCCGCCACACCTGGCTTTTTTCGCTAAATATATTTTGAAGATCATGATACACTATCCAAATATGAAATAGAATAACACAATTATGGAACTATAGAATTTTAGCTTGAATTATAAAAAGAAACAAGTAGCTGTAAAGCTTGAGATATTTGTTTCCTAATAATAAAGTTTCTAGAAATATATTTAAAAGTTTTACTCAGAAAAAGCCATTGTTGACATATAATGTCAATACAAATAAATACATATCTTTCTTGAAATATTAGCCAAACATTTTAATTTATTACTTATTATTTACATTTATTTGGTACAGTGTCTTGCTATGCAGTTTGGACTCATAGTGATCCCCCTGTGTCAGCCTCCTCAGCACTGGGATTACAGATGTGTGTCACCACACCCAGTCTCAATCACTGTCTCAGCACGCCCTATGGGCAGGACTCACCCAGCCTGCGGTGCCGGCTATGGAGCCCAAGTCCTTGTGCTTGCCAGGCAGGTGTTTGGACTACTGACCTATCTCTCTGGCCCCACCCTAAAACATATTTTACACCTATTAAGTTGCCTTGCCGAACAAAATTCTTCAAAATCTGTGACAAAATATTATCCTAGATTTAAAAGTACATAAATTCTCTCAAAATTTTATTTTTATGTATCTATAGTACATACTTCAAAACATTGATTTTGAATGTTAATTTTTGGTATTATGGCCTAAATTCTTATATATGACAGCAATGTCCTATAGATTATATTAACCATTAGCTGATTTTTAAAATTATCATGAATACTTTCTATTAATTATTTGGAAATAAGCACATCACTACTTTATTTATTTGTTTATTTTATGTACTTAGGACGCGGTCTACAGGGTCTCACTATGTAGATCAGTCTTGCAGTGATGCTCTTGTTTACAGCCTTCCAAGAACTGGGATTACAGGCACGTGCCACCTCACCCGGTCTTAATCACTGTCTCAGCATGCCGCAGGGAAAGGGCCAGCATGACACCCTGGGGATACAACCCGTTCCCTGCATCTGCCTAAGCAGGCACTTTAGTACACAGAGATAAAACATTTTAATTTATTATTTTCATTTTTATTTATGTGATACAGGGTCTTGCTCAGCAGCTTGGCCTCGCAGTGATTCTCCTATCTTAGCCTCCTCAGCGCTGGCATTACAGGTGTGCGCCGCCATGATACTTTATATGACTAAATTTTACATGTTCTTATGGCAAGTGTCTTGGTGAAATAAGAAAAATAAAGGTCATTAATTATTGTTAGAGTTTAATTGTTTCTTTACACTCAGCCACGTCGGAGTAAAATTATAAGACTTCACATATGAGAATATTAGACCAATCACAGTGCTTACTGTAGGCAAGTGCACTGTTATCCGTAGTCACAGAAAAACTCTGAGCATAAGAGTAGAAACCGCCTTACTGTAGTACACATTTAAGAGTGTATAAAGAAACACAAAGAATTTTATGACTGACATAAATATAACTAAATAACCAACTCTATATCTGCAAAAGGAATATGAAACAATAGTTCTCCTTAAAGAAATTGATGACTGACTTTCCAAGTAAAAAAGGCCATAATAAGAAAAAATTGAGTCCGATGTTCAAGACAAATATATTTCCAAAATGTGATAAAATCTTGCTCAACATTATAAAACTTAATGATGATCATAGATTGTGAGGTATCATAAATGAGAATGGCATAGAGAGTGCCATTAAGTTTAAAACACATTCCCTTACACAAAGTAATGACCCCCTTGGGAATTACAGAAGGGACCCTGTGAGTTTTACTGTACTTATTTATTTTAAAACTAAATTGGTTTGTGTGGTTATTTGAAATATCCCATGACATTTTATTCTTTTGTGCTGTGATACCATCTATCTCATCAGGCAGCATCAATATTTTATAAGATTTGAAATAAGAGCAATGAAATACTTTAAAGCTAGATATAAGTCATTTTTCCTTAGTTCTCCAAGCACAGTACAAAAGTTCATTTTGAACTAAGAAGTAAAGTCTGTGTATATACAGTACGAAATAATGACTGAACCAGCAGCCCACACACAAGGCTGGATGGACCAAAGTTGCTTAGTCAGATGAGCTGCAATGTTCCCATTTCCCAAGATGCTTCACTTGTGAAGCTTTTAAACTGCATGATGAGGAAACCACTGACCTTTCCACTGAAATGGAAAGCAGCTAAAAGTTAAGTCTTTGAATACCAGTTATGCTCTTCCTTCTCACTTGGCACTTCAAATTAGGAAATACCAGATTTTATGCTGGAATGATTTAAAAGTTTTGCTTAGTTAGAGTTGAAGCCTTATTTTCACACCTTGTGGTGTGGTAAAAATACAATCTCATCCACAACCACAGGACTCTACGAGAGTGAGCTGCCTAAAGCACAAGCTGCCAGACAATTCCATGAAACTACAGGAGACCAATTCTTTCAAAGGATGTAGTGCTTTTTCTTTTAGATAAATGCTCTCAGCCTGCAGTATGATTTGTACACATTTGTAGTCAGAAATGTATTTCCTTTGAGCTGTCAAGAGCTATAAGTTTAAGCAGTGGTTCTTTTGGTCAATGAAAAATAAATACATGTGGGGAGCCACTCAGACTATTTCAAACTTCAAAAGGGTCTTGGGACACCTGTGGCTATTACCCTACTTGTCTAGTGCAGGTGCCCAGTGGGGTACAGCTACGTAACCATGATTTAGCACAAGCAAATATGCATGTACTAGTATTGTCACTATGTGAGAATGTGAATGTGATATAACAACTGTGTAAGAATTCTGCAGTAAAGATGCAGGCAGCTCTTACTCTTGTTCTTGCCCTGGCACTTGCACTCTTTTAGCCTGCTTTACTCCATGCTGCCCACAGTTGTGGTTAATGCATTGCATATATGTATTCTTTAGTTTCAGGACCTTATTCTAAAGAAGTGTCCCTTTGGTCTCCCCATGTGGGCATCAATGAGTTAATAAGGAAAAAATAGGACAAAAATGTCCCCTGAATCTTTCTGTTAACCTATGAGCAAAAAAAAACCCCAGAATTGTCCAAAGAAAAGGAGCTTAAGATGCAGGTTACAATTGAGACTTCATTTCATAAATAATAGTGTTATTAGCTTTGATCAATTTGAACAAATATATAAAGTTGTAGACTATAATGTTTTTAAAGAAGAATTAATGAAATTGTGTAGATTTTTCAATTTTGTACATGAAAAACATCAACCTTTTTGTCACGTATTAACTAATGGCCAACTAGTAATATGCAGCTGAACTGAATCAGCATAGTTCTTGGTGTTGAAGACCCACCAAAGGATTGTTGCAAACAACATAAGCAAGAACTGGAGGAGAGTTGGTGTGTTGTTGATTCTCCCGGTGAAGCTTATCCTGCTGACTTTCCTGACATGAATTCAGCTGTTTTCATCATCTGAAGAGCTTGGGTCCTTGGTGTCAATGAGTCAAATGGCTGCATTTGGGAGCTCTGGTCCTTACTATGAACATTGATTCCTGGTTCCAGTACAGATCTCTCAGTCTGCTGGCACAGATCCTTCACCCAACACCACAGACTTTCTGGTTTTCATCACTGATCTTTGCTTTCCCACTACAGTTCCTTGATATAGAATTCCATGAGATGTCATGAGCTCTAGACCTACAGGTGAATTCAGGAAGGACATTGCCATGGGCTCTAGCTATTCCATTGCTATGGGATCCAGGCCCTCAGCTGGATTCTTTTCATTTGTAGGATATAGGACGATCTTCTGCACTGTTCTACATTTGACTCTTTGGGTGAATATTATAAAATAACTATATAAATTATATATCCTTTATTAAACCTTTTCTTTGGAAATCCTGATTCCAACTCTTTGTAAAAAAGTATAGTTTGTGCATATTTATTTCTACTCCACAGGATATTTCTTGATTTGAGCATTTTCCATTACTACACAAAGCTTTTTAGCTTATGCAATCCACTTTATCTTTGCTTTTGAGTTTCTTCACCAAAATTTTTCCATTAAATGTCACAAAACATGTGATCTACATTTACTCTACTAGCCTCATACTTTCACTGATTTCCACAGTGGTTACACCAATCTACACTCCCACCACCAACAGAGGAGAACCATTCTTTTTTACCCAGAGCCCCTACAGGATTTCTTTTTGGTAGATTACTTCATGACAGCCAGTCTTAGTAGAGTAAAATGAAATCTCAGTGTTGTTTTCATTTACATCTCTCTAGTGATCAAAGATGTTAAACATTTTTTACATATATTTGTTTTCCACTTATATTTCACTTAAGAAATGTTTATTCAACCACAGATGCCCATTTTTGAATTGAATCTTTGAACTTGGGGTATTTGAGGATTTTTTTTATTCTTTATATGTTTTACATAGAATTCCTTTGCCCGAGTTATAATTGACTAAAGTATTTTTCCCCAGCTTGTGCATTGCCTTTCCACTCCATTGGTACTATATTTTATGTGCAAAAGCTGTTAATAAGATGAGATCCAGGTTAGTGATTCTGTGAAGTATTTCCTATGAAGTTTGGAATTTCTTTAGGACATCTCTTCTTGCATCTATGTCTTCAAGATTTCTACCTACTTCTGTTCCAGGAGATTTATTGTTTCCGTTTTGATATTTAGAGTTTTAATTCATTTGACTTTACTGTAAGATATAGTGAAAAACACCTAGCTATTTCCCTTCTGAGTATCTCCCCTTCTGAGCTATTTCCCTTCTGAGTATCTCCCCAGAGGAATAAAAAATATCATATCAAGGTGATATATGTATATCCATGTTAATAGCAGCACAATTTATAAGAGTTAAATCTTAGGAACAGCCCAAATGCCCATCAACTGAGGAATAGATTAAAAGGATGTGTCATTTTTCCATAATGGAATACTATGCACCTAGTTTTGAAATTATGTATACTTTTATTGATTTGTGTTGTCTTGTTTTCTATTTGTCTTGGAGTTTTTAATTTAAAATAAGATCTTTAAAAAAGGGCATGGAACAGTACATGAGATCACAGTGAAAGAGTCCAGTCTTTTGCACTTTTTGTGACTTGGCAGGACTTGCTAAGATATTCTCCAGGGAACTGCCAGTACCCACTCTGTCAAGCAATTTTTGTGAAACATTTTTCAAAACTCTACAGTTAGGATCAGGGAGAAGAATACAACTACATTATTGCTTTCCTTCCTTATAACTGATTAGACTGATGATATATTAAGGTAGTTCTTTAACTTCCTGAGGAATATTTCTTTTAGGTCCAAAGAGATATAGACAAAGTTCCCAAAATCCTCAGATAATAAAGGACATGACATGTTTATGAACATAGTATACAAACTATCAGCTTAGCCTGAGGTAGTACAGACTCTTACAGATTACGCCTCAGATGTTAGCTGTAATGCAGATTTTGTGCTGGAAAGATTCCAGCTATGTGGTGTATCCATAGTTTCCGTACTTGTCCATCATTGCAACGCTTTGAAGAAAGTGAACCTGAAAACCTTTCACAGAATCATCCAGCTATGCGTGCTGCCAGGGACTCTTATACCAAATACTAAGTATAAACTATCAGTAGATTCTTCTCATCATCTCTCAGTTAAGAAAATCAAGAATATTAAGCACAATTTTTCTTTGAGCTGTTTATATATAATCTCTACAGAAACAGTGCTACCCCGGGGTCATTTCAGTCTAAGATAAGCCGAGAAGTGTTATCTTAGCCATTTTCTCCTCAAGCCATTAGTATAAATCGTCTGATCAGTGAATGTATGCTAACAGCAAACAAAAGTACTGAAGGAAAAGAGCTGGCAGAGTGGAGTCAAGAACAATAGGTTACAACTGTCCTAATATCAGTTATAAAGAAAAGGTTAGAAAATTTTGGAGTTTGAAATTTAGTCTCAGGGGAAAAAAAAAGCGTTGTAAATGAATGCAGTCTGAGCAGGTATGAGTGTGTTGTTCAGCAGTTTGTACATCCAGAAATTTTAGAAGTAAGATTGAATCTGTGAATACAGTCCTGTTTTTTAGCCCAGATGCTGACAGATTACCAAGGCAAGTTTCACTAAAGATAAATTAAAGCAGAGGAAAACTTACTAACTGCACAGTAACTAGGAGAAACAAGTTACCAGATGCCTTGAGCAAGATTTAGCAATTTAAGTTTTAAAAAAGTGATTCAAAAAAGGCTTTTCCAATAAGAGAAAGTCTTCAGGTACAAAACTTTATTGGAACTTGAAGTTACAGTTGAAAAGTCACACTGTATCACATGAACTCATCCTTTCAATTTTCCACAACAAAACTGATAGCAAAGTAATGGTAATCCATAAGAGAGAAGAAAGTAACGACCTCAGAGATATGAGTGAAGATTCTGAAAGGGTTTTCTGAGGTGGGAAATAATCTTCATGCATTGATAAGTCATAGGCAGTCAAAAATAACTAATGTGGGAAAAGAAAAAAGTAAAACACTTTATGTAAAATTTAGTTTGGGGAATATTGTAGCTAATGATGGGAACTATGAGAGAATAAAAAGGTAAAGTGTATAAACTGTGGAATTAAAGATGAAAATTATTTTTCAAGAGAGAGACATCCTAACGTATCAAAGCCAAAATCTTATTAAGAAATGACTATAACAATGTTACTCAGCTCAGAGCCCAACAGATACTCAGTGGACTAAAGTGCCTGCTTAAGCAAAGCACAACAGCCAGGGTTCAATCCTGCCTCCAGAGCATTCTGACATGGCAACTGAGACTGGGCATGGTGGTGCATGGTTATAATACCCACGCTTGGGAGGCTGTAAATAGGAGAACCACTCCAAGCCTGGTTTATATAGTAAGGCCCTGTAGCTCCTGTAAGCCCTGTAGTAAAAATACATTTTATTATTTTAAAAAAATTTTTATTTTTTATTTTGTTTTCTTGTTTCAGAACTTTTCTTTGTTTATTTATTTATTTTTACAGCCGGCTCAGCCTGCCCTGAGGGCAGGGCTGGCACAGCATGTGGTGCCGGGGATGGAACTGCAGTCCCTGCAGCCGCCTAAGCTTTCCTAATCAGGTGCTTTAGACCACTGAGCCATCCTGCCAGGCCCTAAAAATACATTTTAAAAGAAAGATACACAAAATTTTTACTCAACTCAGGTGAAGGTAGAACTTGAAAGAATTATTCAGTCACATGTACAAAAATAATTTATACTTGCAAGAATTCCTTATTTATGAACAGATTAAATAACAGCAATCCTTAAGAGCCAAACTCAATTCTTACTCAAAAGAAAATGAAAATAATTTTGAAAAGAACTTAGCAAAGTATGTACCCCCTAGAGAGAAGGCTCAGTTCTCTTCCTCTCAGCCAAGCACATGAAGTATAGCCAACCTGTCAAAGCCTAGCCCTGTGGGAATTTCTAAACAGCATTTCATTGGTAGAAACATGTTTTCTGAAATTGCACACTTCACTGACTATGGAAAAGTTTCAGATCACACACAATATTTTAACACAACTGTATTAGATGAATCAACTACAGTGAAAGCAAAATCAGTCCTTAAGTTTCAGTGTACTCCTGTCCTCAGTCTGTTAGAAGAATTAATTCTTCATTGGAGCATAGCAGACAACACATTAGGTGGAAGCTGACATATGTTGGTGCTGCTTTCCTTTCGCTTAAGTCAGTGAGTCGTGACAGCACTCTTTACTTTTTCATAGGACATATCTCAACGAGTTCTCTACTTCACTTAACAAATCAGGTTGTAAGGAACAGAAGTCTGCATCAGGAGAAAAGTCAAAGGGTGTAATTTAAAAACCAAATGTGTTAACTTCTAAATCTTTCCTAAGGATCAGTAGGCACCATTGGATAGCTGAAGCTCACCAATCGTGATCTATTAAAATCAGTGACAAATAGGTACATTCATTTTACTCCTAGAATAAGAAATGGGCTGTTTAGGAAACCTTCAGGAAAGCAAAGGTCATGGTACAGAGATTCTCAAAAAAAAAAAATCTTATTGGAAATGTTTAACTACTACAACAAGTAAACCTATATATTAGTAATTGACAAGCATATCTGTTGTGAATATAAGTAAAATTAGGAATTGGTGATAAAATTTGTGGGATAATATACATGTTAGTCTATAGCTGCTGTTGATTGCTAAGCGGTGGATTTTCTCCAAAACGTCTTAATTTTAATGTAGAAGCCATTTAGATTTCCGAATTTGTACCTATTATTACTTAGTTTTTCTTAATTAGTCACTATTTAAATTAATTTGCTTTGTGATCTTTTTAGCAGAGGTTTTTCTTTATTATTTTAACAAATAATTTAGCTGGATATATAAAAATTAATATTTGAAAAATGATGGTATTTATTTCAAAAGTATGAAAGGAAGAGCTCTTTATGGGTCGAAATGGGGAGTAGGAAGCCTTCCTCAACCCCTTTATACACCCTTTTTGCGTTGAGCCACTCTAGGGCAGGCCTTCCCCACCCTAGGGCAGGGCCCCCCACTCCCCAGGGTATGAAATCACCAAGGAGATCCAGCCAAGCTTGCACATCTCAGGTTGACACAATGTATCAACCGCCGCATACCTCTATAGCGGTTCTCAACCTGTGGGTCGCGACCCCGGCAGGGGTCGAACGACCAAAACACAGGGGTTGCCTGAAGCCATTGCGAATCATAACTGTAGCAAAATTACAGTTTTGAAGTAGCCACCAAAATTAATTTTTGGTTTGGGGGTCGCCGCAACATGAAGAACTGTATTGTGGGGTCACGGCACTAGAAAGGTTGAGCATCACTGCTCTACTATGTAAAGTGAAGAAGTAAGCCCCAGAGATCTTATGTCCAATTGCATTAATGTTAACTGCTTTTGCCAAAACTTTCTAAAATCTACGCTGTTTCAGTAGTATGCTAATATTTTCTTCTTGAGTAGAATAATACGTTTTTATCTCCCGTACATGGCCAAACTATTCATGTAACTCAAGGACAATGATTAACGTGGCACAATCACTGATTAATTCCTTATAAACCATTCTGGTTTTTAAAGTTAACCTGCATTGTTGCCTGAGTTTCTGCTTTGTTTAATATGAAAATGAAATGATTTAAGGATAAATTATTAAGCTTGAAATAATCATTGTGATTTTTTTTTTTATTTGCAGAAGTGGGATTTTAGCATTTGACTAGTTGATTTTTTTTCCTTGTTTCAGAACTTTTGTTTGTTTGTTTATTTATTTTTATGGCCGGCTCAGCCTGCCCTGAGGGAATCGAACCTCCCAAGCTTTCCTAATCAGGCGCTTTAGACCAATGAGCGATCCTGCCGGGCCCTGACTAGTTGATTTTTAGTTAGGTAAAAAAATTACCTGGTGCATTTACTTAGTGCATTTTACTTAGGTAAATGTTCACCATGATCTTTTTAAAAATATTTACTTACTTATTTACTTACTTACTGATTTATTTGGTACAATGTGTCACTAGCCAGCACAGATAATGATCCTCCTATCTCAGCCTCCCAGCCCTCATGCTCGGTTTTGGTGGACAGCCCAGCATTACTTCTGGGGCCAACAAGGCATGCAGTACTGGGAATCAAACTTGGCTCCTTGCAATTGGCCAGCAGGCACTTAGACTCCTGAGCTATCTTCCTGGCCCTATTAAATATATGATGATCTTGGGTGAAAATGTTATTTACTTACTAAAGATATTGAGGATTACTTTCTGGAAAAAGAAGCAATGTAAGGAATTATTTTATATATTTATTATCATTATTATTATTATTATTATTATTATTATTATTATTATTAATTTTAGTACAGGGTATTTAGAGTCTCACTATGTAGATCAGATTCGTAGGTATCCTCCTGTTTACAGCATCCCAAGGGCTATGATTACAGGTGCATGCCATCATGTCCAATCTTAATAGCCCTCTCAGCATGCCAAGGGGTCAGGCCTGGGGATCAAACTATTTTATTCTTTTTTTTAATTCTTTGCTATATTTGAAATTTATGCTTTAATTCAAACACTATTATGTCAAATATTCCATTAGTTACTTTATGTAATATCCTTAAAATTCACTAGATTACATTGATAAGTATTTTTAACATTTCAAGCTTGTGCCTATCTTTTCTAATAAGCTTAATGATACTAGTATCCAAAATAAATGAAAGGCAGAGTGCCTTGGTGCATACCTGTAGCACCAGCACTCAGGAGGCTGAGCAGGATGGTCTGGCCAGGCCAAGGTCATCCTGTGCTACACAATGAACTAATTGCCAAGCTGCCTACAAAGTGAGAACCTGTCCTAAAAATGAGGGGAAAAAAAAGTGAATGGAAGAAAATCTGAATTTCTTTGTAGGAAGCACTTTTTTTAGTAAAAACTTCTACTTAACACAATTTATCTTATTATATGTTATTAAAACAGACCAATATATCCTGAGGTACTTAAGTTGACTTAAAATTTCATTATTATTTTGTAGTGTTCATTGAAAAAATATTTACTGGAATTATAATTAATTGGGGCTTTATCAAATACATCCAGGCATGGCAGTGCATGCCTGTAGCCTCAGCACTCTGGAAGAGGTTTGAGGCAGGAGGACCTCTAAGTTGGAGGCCAGGCAGGCCTCCATAGTGCATCTTGAACTACTTAGAAAGACCTGATATAAAGATACATTGCTTATCCAATGTAATGAATTCTCTGATGTGCAGATATTGAGAGTATGAAGGTCTTTTTTATGTTTTAAAAGTAAAATCAAGAATCACGCTGTCGGCTGCCCAGATAGCACAGCAAACGGGGTTTGATTCTCATATGCTGTGCCAGCCCCATACCTGGGGTGAGGGCAATTGCGACTGGGCACGGTGGCCCACACCTCTAACTCCATCTTTTGGGAGGCAGAGAACAGGAAAATCACTAAGAGCCCAATCTATATAGTGACACCCTGTAGACCTTGAGGATCCTGTACTACACACACACACACACACACACACACACACACACACACACACTTAGTTACTTTTCTCTCATTACTGGGACAAGTACCCGACACCCAAAATGAAGGAAGGAAAGGTTTAGTTCACACTTACCTGAGGTTTCTTTCAGTCCTTACTTGGCTGGATCCAAGGCAGAGAGGTACGTAGCAGAGAGCAGTTCATGGTGGTGAAACAGTGACAATGGTGACAGCGGCAATGGACCAATCAGGGCAGCAGAGCAAGAACATGAGTCCGTCTTTATGTCTGTCTTTATATTACATCAGGCTCTCTGCTTTAGCCTATCTGCCCCAGGCCATACCTATAATTTCCAGCAGTACTCAGACTCATAATCTCAACAGTACTAAAACACATAATCTCAGTGGATCATCAGTCAAGTCTCAAACTCTAGAAATCCGTGCCCCATGATCACATGAGAATTTGAGGAGACAGCTAGACATAAACCATAACACACACATACACACATACACACACACACACAAACACACACACAAGAATCAAGTTATACCATAACAAAAATAGTAACTTTTCACTGTCCATGCATCTTGAACTTTCTGCATGTACACAAAACATTATTTTGATAGTAGATGCAGCTGACTGCAAGCATATGAAATGTAACTCATTAGTCTAATGCACACAAAAATGTATCTTGTAAAATAATGCTTTCTCTTTTGTTTATAATGTTAAGTGAAATTGGAAATAGAATGGATAACAATTATTTAAGATCATATATTGATAAAGATATAGCAATACAATTTTAGGTTTTAAAAATTATTACATGTTGCTTAAATTATAACCTGTATAAAATTAATTATAAATCCTTAAAGAATTGTGTTGGCAATTCTTAAATAGAAAAAAATATAATCAACATTTGTTTTTTAGAAGTATATTATTCAGACTCATCCATACCTTAAATTGACTGCAAAATTGAAGGTACTTTCTGTTTTTCAGATCTAAACCATAATCATGTATGTTGTTTAGCAGTGACTAAGACATTTTCTCAGTCATTACAAATGATTTATTTGCTTATGTTTTCCTCTTTATTATACTGTCTTATAAGCACTTTACAAACATGGTAAGAAATAGTGCATCATAGTGTGAAATTGCTTTAGATATTGGTCCTACAATCCTATCAAGTGTAATGGATTCCACTGTGCTATGGCTGAACTCAGAGATCCTTTTCATTCAATTTCATTATTATCAGTTGCATGTCATTTCCACTGTAATATTTTAACCAATTTTAGAAGAGACTTTGACAACTTGTGGGATATGACTTTTCCTGTAATAAAAGAACTTCTAATTTTAAATAAGATACATTTGAATGGTTTTATATTTGAAAAATATTACTTTAGATACCTTGCCCACAGAGAGTGCAATAAACTGAATCTTGGCAAAATGTAAATTCTGTTCAAGAAAAAGATATAATAATCTTAAATAAATCTGTGACATACTAAATATTTGAGAAATAATAACCTTCTAGAGAATTGATGTGCTGTTGAAATGACTTAAGGAGGAATATTTAAACATCTAAAAATTGAGTTTTTTGTTGAATGTTTACATCATTTATGCATCAGTTTTTCTCAGGAAAAAGATTCATTCATAACTCCAAAGCTAAAAATTTAAATCTACATTCTCAAATATGTCCAACATATTAATCATCACTAATCATCACTTAGTTCATAAAAATTTTCATCCTAATTTAAATAGAAGTGTTTTATTGTCACATTAATTTTAATATTTTTCTGTTTTAGGTAAAATGTTGATGTTACTTTCTTACAATTTCATAATGGGACATCTTTACCAGAAAAGCAATTTATCATGGTTAATTTATAGCCACTTGAATCTAATTACCTTGTTCCGTACTTTTCCAGTTACTGACTGCTTGTAGGTATTATTAATGTCATAAAAATGGCTTCATTTCTCTGAAACTTGGCTTCTCTGTTACAGAGCCCAACGTCTGAAACAAAGAGGGCACATAATAAATGTGACATAGAATTTATTGTGATTGTCTTTGAAGTAATACTCTGTGGATAATATACATTTACATGAGCTATAGATAGTGCAATCTAATTTTATGTTACATTTATTAACATAATAATGAAATTGCACGCAGTCTAAATTTATTAATGTTGGTTTGCTTAGGCAGTGCTGAATTAATTGCATTCATGTTAGTCAGATATATTTATTATTTATTTATCTATTTTGCCATTAGAGATTGTCCACAGCTCCATTTACTGTTTATTCTAACATAGAATCTCATTACTTGGATTCTTCCTTCCTCAGCCTCCCAGGAACCTTGCTTCATTTTTGATATTTCACTATCATAGTTTTTTTTTTTGTTTTTGTTTTTTTAACGTTATCCATCCCAATTTCAGGCTTTGCCCACGTATCAGATGAAATCCTACATATTTCCACCTTTAGAGCTAGCAGGAATTTTGAAATCCAAAATATAACTGTATGTCATTCCCCATTCACCTTTATCATCTGAGCCCTAGGGCACATCCCTCTCTCCTCGCCATTTTTCATCTTGCCTGGGTACATTCTTTGCTTTACTCAGAAGCCCTACTATCGGTGCAGCAGCTTCTCAGAAGCCCTGTCTCCTCATCAATCTTGACATTTCAACCCAAAATTTTAGCAGGAAGAAAGTGCAATTACATGTGCCATACGTGATGCTTCCAGAATTTACTAATTTAGTCTTTCTACATTGTTTGCACCTCACGATCGATAGTTTTTGCCTTCTGTTTTCCTCTCGCGGTGCAATAGATTGAACAAAAGGTCTTCTGCATGTTAGACTACCACAGTAAATCACTGAGCCGTATCTCAAAGGAGAGTGTTGTATTTTGGTCAGTTTCCCATTGCTTAATTATCACAGGTTACTCTGTGGGTTTAAAATGTCCAACTGAGACATGAGCTCTTTAAAATAATCAGCATGCAAAGTGTAACTGAGTTTAAGTGTAAGATTAATTTTAATTTCTTGGAAATTGAACGCTGCCATTCCTTTCTGCCTGCGGTACTCCTTTCTGAGTCAAAGTCCTACTACCTGTTCTTACATTACTCCAGCCAGTGAGGCTCACCACCAAGACTGCAGCCCCTGCTAGGTAATCGTGAGTCAAACTGGTAAGCTAAACTGGCTCCTATGAGGCAGAGACTTGTGATCAAAATCAGTGAATTAAAGAAGAAAGGAGAGTCAGCATTGCTGTTGAAGTTTTCCCTCACCTGCTTTAGTAATTGAGCATGATTTCTGTGCCAAAGAGCATGGGTGCGGAAGAGCGAGGCCTGCCTCTGCCTGGCTTTATGCTGATTTTTATGGCAGAGCCTCCATTGTTTACCCCAATATTCTGTAATTTGCATCTGTAACAGAAATGACAAGGAAACATGCTCTGTTAAGTAATTGGGGTCACTGATTGACTACTCCAATTGCAACTTTTGATCTCCTTTGATTGCACTGTATTCGTATTTTACCACATTTTTCATGTTAAATACTTTTTATGAGGCTAGAGGTTCACTGCAGATCACTTTAATTTTTTTCTTAATACACTCTAATGTATTCGAATTAAAATTTAGTCAAAAATATTTTTAAAGGGAAATGTACTTCGACAGGGTATTCAAGTGCTCAGAAGGAATAACGCTAGATAATTCATGTTAAAGATGCTCAAACTTTTCAAAAATATGAGCTAAATTTGCTGCTGAAAATTAAAGAAGAGGAAAATACATCTATTATTTCATCAAAATTGTCAACATTCAAGATAACGATTGAGGACTCTTTATATTTGAAGTCTTTGCCTCTTTAGAACTTACAAACTCAAGAGCAAAATGCTTAAATCAGAGGGGAAAATGATGTCATTTTCATTAGTAATTTGAAACTAATATATGGCTTTGGGGGGTCTATTCTAGTGGGTAAACAGTTTAGGAGTTTTGATGAGATATGAAAATTTGCTTTCACTATGCCAACAGTTTGTAGTGATTAAACTTCATTTCATTTGATTGTAATACTAAAATCTACTATGAAACAACAAAAAAACCAGAGTGGTGGTAATTACATTGGTAAAAATCTAAACCCACAAAGTCACAGATCCCGTTACTAAGATCTAATGTATAATACAAGCTCTGTTTAAGGTACAGATCTTTTTACCTTTAGTTATTCTTGCTATCAATAAATTCTTTCATGGAACATGTTGATAGGATATTGTCAAAAGCATGAGTGTATAACTGCAGAAATAAATTATCTTACTCTAGTTGTGCTTAAAGACATTCAAGAAATTCTTTGGGGGGTATAAATCTTAATCTGTTATTGTCTAATATTGAAAATGAGAACCACTGACTAGTGTAGGGATTAATAATATGGGATATTGGGCTGGCCAGATAGCTCAGTGGATTAAAGCACATGCTTAAGCAAATGTTGCAAGGACTAAGGTTTGATCCCTGGTGTACCATTCTGGCCCTGCCCCTGGGGTGCACTGAGATGGCGATTGAGACTGGGCCTGGTGGCACGTGCCTGTAATCCCAATGCTTGGGCAGCTGAAAATAGGAAGATCGCTATGAGTCTGATGTGTGTAATAAAGCGTTGTAGACTTTGTACTAAATGCATATAAAAAAGAATATGGGATATTGGAAATAGAAGAATGAGAGGGTTAGAAGAATGGAAAATCAGAGAACGTTATCTTAAGTAAAACAATATCTGACATATAGAAAATAGACTGAAGATGAAGGGCATGGCTAACATAGAATATAAATAAAGAACACTTCAACTGAGTCAATGAAATGAGTTGGGCTGTTTGATTTGCCATCCATTTGATAATTAGAGTTGCTATCAAATTTGCAACTGCAGGGAAATTTATTATTTCCTTTGTTATCCCCTAGATGATAGTATGAGGAACTGAAAATTTAGGTAAATGTGTAGATGATGAGACTGCCATAAACATGATTAGTGCTTTAAAATGTGATAAGGTGACTATAATTCTCCTTTAACACTACATGGTGACACATGTAAACCATGTAATCAGTGGGGGGAAGCAGGCCTGCTGCACACTGGGTGTAGTGTTGCCTGAATCATGAATTTCTCAGCATATAGAACTGTGAGATTAGGAGACAGTATCAAAAAATGGAGCTTTTCCATTAAAAATAACTACTATTTATTTCAATACAAACAATTAATAACTAATATAAAGTAGGATACCACATTGTTAGAGTACTAGAGAGAAGGAAAGTGAGAGCCAAACGCAGCTCACAGCTCCAAACTTTCCCTCTGTTCTTGTAAATTAGGAATAAGATTTTTAAAAATCAAACATACTCAGTGTTTTTTAGGGTGCAAAATGCTGTCCAGAATTCAGAGCAGGCTGCTTTCCAGAAGGCTGCAATAGCACAGTGTAAGGGAACGCTGGATTTGAGGGTGTGAAATTCACAAAGAGGCATTCTCCAGACCTTGCAGTACGTGTCGCTGTGCTAAAAGGACAGAAGAGATGAGCAGCGGAGCTTCTGAAAGAACAAGGAGAACAATGGAAGTGGGGAAGCTTGAAAATAACTAGCTGCTCAAGTGACTCTCAAACCTGAATAGAATTAAAAAAAATCTTAATACATGCTTGTGATACATAAGGAGTATGTTCACCATAGAAAATTGGGAAGCACACAGCCTGATCCTTGTGATTTTGCTCCCTGTCCTCTTTTTCCATATCCTCCCAACCTCAGACCGTCTTTCCAGCTCTACACAGTCATTATCTGTTTCCTATTAGCTTTTTTTATTCTTTTAATTATTTATATTCTGAGTACTCCTATGTGAACACTCACACAGAATTTAACTTTCAGTGTTTGTTTTTTTAATTTACCATAATGAACTTTCTTTTATCTTATAAATAAATTTACCCCTTTATATGGCTGAGCAGACGCCATTGCATTTGTATATAAATCTGAATTTTACAGTTGAAATGATTAATTGACTTCAATTGATAAGATCAAATTTTTGTTATTAGAAATGAAGTTGATTGATTGCTTCTCGGCCTTTTGGCTGAGATCAAGTATAGAACTGAAGTTGATTTATTGAGGAAAAATTTATAGAATTTCTTCTTTGTATTATTGTATACCCTATAAGATATTGTCTATGTTTACTAAAAATTTATTTACTGAAGACATTCTTTTGATATTTTTAATTTTACCTAGAGTATCAATAGAAATAAAATTTACACAACTAAAGACTAATTCACATATTTCAAAATACACCTTATGTTTACTAGACTATCTCAAATGTGTATTTAAAGTTCTATTTCATTACAGTATACATACCATGTAATACAAATATATTACCACTAGACAGGTGACTAGAGATAAGTAGTGTGTGCCAAAGCAGCATCCAGTGAAGAAATAAATCTGATGCAGAAGACTGTAACTCCCAATCTGATAAGTGTCTGATACAACAGGCTCACGTCTCTTAACACCAAAGAATCAATTCTTAAGAACAATAAGGCTATGAATAAGAAATCTTTATTGAGAAACAGGCCTGTGGTATCAAATAGTGACAGAGAAATTTTAATATAAAATGTTGGCAGTCAAGATTAAAATACATACAATAGACAAGAGAAAAAAAAAAGAAAATATGTATACTTATTTTAAATTAAACCAGTTCTTGCAAATTAAATTTACACACAGCAAGATTTTCACCTTATTTTATCAAAACTGTGAAGTTATTTTTAATTTCTAGAATTTTAATTAGAAGTAATAATCCAATTCATTGTTTGGTAATTTTAGCATTTGAATGGATATATATTTTTATTTCTGTAGTTGCTTGACTATGCTTCCATGAAGATTTATTATGATACAGATATAAATGTCTTTATAAATTTCATTTACACATTTTAAGAAACATTGCTCTGAATATTAAGATGATAAGCCCAATATGTTTTCTGAAAGTAATAATTTCAAAAATTATGCAAAGGCAATTGTATCAAAAAATGTAAATTTAGAGGACAACCCACTCAGGAACCCCTCCTGCTCCTCTCTGGGACCAGAACTTTCTTTCCCCCAATAAATCTATTCTCTCTCTCTCTCTCTATACATATATGTATATATATGTATATATGTATATATATGTATATATGTATATATATATGTATACATATATGTATATACATATATATATTTTTATCAAATAGGAAATTATTGAAAAAGTATACCAAAAGTTATTATAAAAATGTTCAGAGAAAAAGCTATTTCATATTTTAAAAATCAAAGGAAGAATAGGAATAATTATAACTTCAAAGTGTGTCTATTCAAAAAATGAAATTCATAATATATATATGTACATATATTTACATATATTATGAATTTCATTTATATATATACACACACATTAGAGACAGGTTCTTGTTCTGTATCTCAGGCTAACTTTGAACTCACTGTGTAGCTGAAGCTGGCCTTGGATCTGCAGTGAACCTCTGGTCTCATAAAAAGTATTTAACATGAAAAATGTGGTAAAATACTGATACAATGGAAATAGTGTAAAAAAGATCAAAAGTTGAAAAGACACTTTAAGGTAATATGTGTTTGAATATTTATTGCCAGAAAAACAGAATGTATAAATTCATTACTTTTATTTGTGAGTGAAATGAAAATTACTTTTTATTATTAGTAATGAAGAGAAGCACTGTTAGACTTTCTGTATGGGCTACCTATATTCCAAAATCAAATTTCTTTCTCCATGAGTTCAGGCCACTTTAGAAGCTGAGGTGCTTTGTACTCACTTTTCTCTCTGATAGTCACTGAGGTCTCATATCCTGGGGATGAAGCTCACATTTCATGTTTGTAAAAGACAGACCATATGTCTGTCAAGGTTTGTCATACATGTTAATTACAAAGTAAATTTTATTTTTTTATTTTTTACTTTTTTTACTTTTTTGTCTTTTTGAGACAGGGTCTCCCTGTGCAGCTCAGGCTGGCCTTGAGCTCACTTTGCAGCCCAGGCTGGTCTTGAACTCACACTGATCCTCCTGCCTCAGCCTCCAGAGTTCTGGGATTATAGGCGTGTGCCACCATGCCCGGATACAATGTAAATTTTAAACGGAAGAAATAGAAATGCATTAAATGATTATGTCAATGATTATAATTAAGGCAGCTAATTTCTAGATGTTTTTTGTTGTTTGTTTGTTTTAGTTTTTAGTATGTTTACGGATGAGTCTACCGGGTGTTCAAGGTCTCACCACTAGATCACACAAGTAGTGATCCACTTATTTATAGCCACCCAAGAGCTGGGATTACAGGTACACACCACAATGCTCAGTCTCAGTCACCATTTCAATGTGCCCTCGGGGTGGGAGGGGCAGCATGGCAGGCTGGGAATTGAACCCCAGGCTTCTGCATCTGCTTGCAGGTGCTTTAATTCACTGAGCTATTTGGCCAGCCCTAGAGGTGTTTTAAATGCATATCAGAAAAAAAAAAAAAAAAATATATATATATATATATATATATATATAGTGAAATAATTTGAAGTGTTCATATTTCCCTTCAAAATTCAAACACTTACTTGAGATAGAGAGTCTAGCAATAATCAGTATGACATTAGAAGCAGTGCATAACTGGAAGACCATACTGATAGGCATTCCAAGTACTGTTAATGAGGCTTAGACAAGAAATCATGCCTACATCTTGTACTCTGAACTATGATGAAGACATTATGCAATGTATTAACTATTGTGAAAATAATAATTGATCGTATTTTTTAAAAAAGATGCAAGCTGAGCATGGTGGCACAGGCCTGTAATCCCAGCACTTGGGAGGCTGAGGCAGGAGGATTGGTGCGAGTTCAAGTCCAGCCTGGGCTACAAAAGTGAGCTCAAGGCCAGCCTCAACTGCACAGTGAGACCCTGTCTCAAAAAGGCAAATAAATAAATAAATAGATGCAAACACACAGAAAGGTCTAGTTGATTATTGTTGGTAAATGGTAAAGTATAATTTACTTTCGTAAAAAATGATAAAATAATCATAGCTGAAAATTTGTTATTCCTGCTTTAGTTAAGTGTAATGGACAAAAACACTATGTTCACAGGGAAATGCCCCTTGAAAAAAACAAATATAATATCATGGTGCTCAAAATGAAAAGAACTCAGCACTTGTTCCTTGATCATTACAAAAATTAAAGTTAGAAATTGTGGCAATCATGGGAAGATGGGACTGCTCCCTGAACTAAAGGTAAATACGTTATTTGTTTTGTGCAAATCCCCTGGATTATCTAGCAATAATTTGATGATTACAAAAGATCTAGCCTAACCATGAAGTATGTGATTGAATTCATGCTTTTAACATTGTTTAAAGATTTTGCATTAATAAAAATGAAAATTCAGGCCCAGTGAGAGAGCTCAGTGGAATAAGCACTTGCTTAGGCAGGCACGGGGCCTGGGGTTCAATCTCGGCACCACATGCCATGCTACCATGCTGCCCCCCCAAGCCCACCACTGAGACTGGGTGTGGCCATGTACAGCTGTAATCCCAGGACAGGGGAGTCTGTAAACAGGAGGATCACTACAAGTCCCAGCATTTAGTCTTCAAAAAACACTGAACTCAAATAGTGAAACTTCTGAACTATGGAAGCCTGGAGAAATGAGCATGATAGTTTTCTTGCAAAAGCGAGCCAAACAGGGCACATATCTCCTGGGTTCAGTTTTCAGTGCAGCAAAAATAGTGTTTTAAAATAGTAGGACCTATCTAAGACCATTATCTAATTACATTCAGCTGTGTTATGCCTCTCCATTTTTATTTCTTCTTTGGAGTTCTTACACTAGGGAAACTATACAATATTTACACATGTAGGTCTGGTTTATTTCACTTATGAGTATATGTTCAAGATAAATCCATTTATGTATGAAGTATCCAGGTTTATCATTCTTTATAGCTGAGTAATATTCCATTGTATAAAAGTACCACATGTTTTTCATGCATTCTTCAGATGATGAGCATTTTGGCTGTTTACAAGATTGAGCTCTTACAAATTGTGCTGCTGTAAACATAGGTGACTAGGTATCACTATGGTATGATATTTTCAGTTCTTCTGGGAAATGTTTTTGGCACTGAGGATAGCAATGTGTAACAGTACAAATATGCTTGGAATGACTTTCTTTCTGGTCTTTTAGATGTGTGCTTCTAATGTAATTTCAGGTACTGCTATACTCTTTCTCAGGTAAATGGTTGGTTTACACGAAAACAAAAAAGGGTATTAAATGAGAGTAAGAGACCAGGAAAAGTGCCATAGGATTGACCGGCTACAATTTTGAATATACTTAGATCTCAAAATGTCTGTAAAAATATGTAACTGCTTTTATCACATTCTATAGAGATTTATCAGAATGGCAATGATTGCTGGAAAATACCAATTCCAAGTTAAGTCTAAGATGCTTATATTCAGAAAGACAGTGATGTTATGCTCAAATACCTATGTTATATAATAATGATATCACTAAGCTTTGCTTCTAGAGGGTTAAGAATACAAGTTTACAGACCAAAAATTAGAGAAAAAGGACTACAAGGATAGCCAATATTTTGGCCCTAGCCCTTCAAGGTCAGTGAGGACTCAGGACATAAGGGAACCTGTGCTGTAACATCCTGTAACTCCGTGGTTTCCCAAATTTCCTGTTCAAGGAGATTATAGGGCCATAGAGGAAAGGGCTTGAAGGTGTATGGTGTGCCTAAGGAGCGTAACCTAGAGAGAAAACATTCTCTCATGCTTTCACAGAGTGCAAATTGGTCAAGCAATGGCCATCACTCATTCACACGGCTGACACTGTTAACACTATACACAGTTTCTAAGTTGATCCTGAGGGGATTGACTGACTTTGGAAGATACAACAGTTACATGTTTTGTTATACAGGTCTTGCTTTAACTTGCTCTTAACTAACCAGCAGAAATGTTTAACTGCAATGCATAAAATGGAGAACTAGATTAGAATGTTAAAGTGTAAAAGGCTTAAATGAACAGCTTCCAACATTGCCAGTTTTGCCAATAATCCACTGTGATTATTGAACATTGGATTATGTATACAACTACTTTCTCTTAGTTCAATGAGAAAAAAAATTTTCTTTTTTTTTTTTTTTTTTTTTTTTTTTTTTTTTTTTTTTTTTTTTTTTTTTTTTTTTTTTTTTTTTTTTTTTTTTTTTTTTTTTTTTTTTGTCTTTTTAAGACAGGGTCTCACTATGCAGTTGAGGCTGGTCCTGAGCTCACTTTTGTAGCCCAGGCTGGTCTCGAACTCACACTAATCCTCCTGCCTCAGCCTCCCGAGTGCTGGGATTACAGGCGTGCACCACCACGCCCGGCAAAATTTTCATACTATTAGAAAAATTACCCTGTATAACTAATAGGAGGACAATAGTATGCATTGTATCAAATATTGTAAGTGTACTACTAACATGTTTTGAAAAGGAAAAAAAAAATAAAGTAGTAGGACCATATAGCAGGTGATGAGTAAAGCAGAGGTTTAACTCCTGTATTGGAGATGAAACATAAAACCTTTGGTCACCCATGTGAGTTCTGAGGGTTTGAATCATGACATCATTTCTTCTTATTTTCTGGATAATACTAGCAATGAACCGGTAAAATATGTTTCTTATAACCTGAAAAGTTCGTTGTATGCAGACATACATATGAGTCGGTAGATTGGGAAAAGGTAGTAGATTTAGGAAGCTGAATTAAATTGTTTTACACATTTCCTTTCATTGAAATATCCCCTGTCTGAAGGAGGGGGATGCACCACCCCACCACTGCTCTGTGGTGCATGCCACAACAGGACTGTAAACACTTGGTATCAGTAAGGAATTAAAGGGGGAGAGTTGGAAAATGGAGGAAGTTGTTTATTTGGAAAGGGTAAATATAGACAGCTATTCTGGAAGAGTGGAGGTCATCAAAAATGGATATCTATGGCATTTTGTCCTCAGCCCTTTTGGTTTAGTCCTGCCTGTCCCATGATTCATATGGATACCTGAAAGATGTCTCTGTCCTACTGGCTCTCTGGCTGTCTTTAACCCAAATTTTGGCTCCTCTGTCTGCATTCTTTCTGGCTGTTTGATTCCTTTCTACTGTCTTGTGATGGGCAAGTGTCACAAATGGTATGCCTCACAGAGGGGCAGCTTAGAACTAGAAATTAAGGCCATGTGTGTCTAGTACAATGGTGTGGTGGTCCTCAAGTTAAAATATATATGTCAGGATATAAGGTGTGAGGTTTTATGTACTAAATAACAGTTTTGGGGTGGCTGTACCTTGTCTCTTCTGTAGGCTGTTGGACAGGCAGGTGCTGGTGACGCCTACCTTTCATGCTCCTGTCTACATCCCTGCTTTGTCTCTATAGATTCTTCTCAATTCTTACGTTAATTGTGTTACCTTCTCCTTTCTGGGTCTTTTTCTCTCTTTCTGGGTCTGTTTTCTTTCTTTTGTCTTTCTAATTGCTGGAATCTAACTGCAGAGGCAAAAGTTGCCTTTAGTAAGATTTCCTATTAATTTATTTAATTAAGATCCTACTTTATCCTTTTCCTTCCCTATAACCCTCTATTCCTACAAAAGAAATTAATACCCAAAGTGTGGTTTGGTTTAGGCAGATTGCTGTTTGCCAGTGAGTAATGTTAGGACAAAGGAAAAGTAACAGAGGTGTGCGCTGAGTGCCACAGGTTTGTCTCAGAACAAACATGAAAGAGATAAGTCCGGCACTAGAGACCAGGCCAGGTGCTCTTGTGCAGTACGCAAGCTATGTGTAGGATCATGCGCATAAAACAGCAGGGATGTGAAAGGAAAAAAGCCACAGTGGTTCTTGTGATGCAGGAAGAAAAACTGATAACCTGTAAAACACTTGGACAAGTTCGTGTTTTCTAAAACCAAAGAATGGGCCGGTGGGATGGTTCAGTGGTCTAAAGCGCCTGCTTAGGAAAGCTTAGGCAGCTGCAGGGACTGCGGTTCAATCCCCGGCACCACATGCTGCGCCAGCCCTGCCATCAGGGCAGGCTGAGCCAGCCATGAAAATAATAAACAAAAGTTCTGAAAGAAGAGAATAAATAAATAAATAAAATAAAATTCTTAAACATAAATAAATAAATAAAATAAAATAAAAATAAAACCAAAGAATGAATTTTAGAAACGAGACAGAGGTTTCGAATAGAAAATTTATTGGGAAAGAAAGCTTCTGTCCAAGAGGGGAACAGAAAGGGGCCCCAAGTGAGTTGCCCCCGAAACTGTCTTTCTTTAGGGGTCTTATAGGGCAAAGCCATGTGATAAGGCATACCTAAGGTGAAACTAGGGGAACTTGCTTAGGTGGTCATGAGGTGGGACAAAGCCATGATTGACCAATGAGATTACAAGCATCATTGTTCAGGTAAAATTGATTAAATGGGGAGCAAATTGGGAAACAAGTCATGCAGCAAGGGGGCATGAATATGGAATGAGGGTTCTTTCTGTTGGGGGTTGAGTTTCTGGCTCTTTTAGGTTGATACTCATTTAGAATATCAATCCCTGCTACTTAACTTTAAGTGAGTGGGTGACTGCATTTCTTTACTCTTTTGTTTCAAGGTTTGGTCCACAGGTGCCTGTCCCTTGCAAAGCTGCATAGTCAAGGTGCTTTCGATATTGTCCTGCAGGGCCTGGCCCTATCTGATTGCCTATCCTGTAACACTTGCAAGGAAGAGAGTTCAGTACTGAGGAGTTGTGGCTCTCCACCAAGGAGCTGGCTTGAAGATGCACAAAGCATCACATTTTGTTTACCCAGAGCAGGTGTGAATTATCATTGGAAGCCACAGGCTGCAGCTGTGCTTTCATGGCTGTAGGGACCTATGACTGGACATCTGCAGCAGGTATTAAAGCAAGCAAGGGAAAGGATGTAAAGAAGGGGTGGTGGGGGTCAGATTGCTTCAAGGATCTTTTCCTTAACTGTGATTTTTTTTCTCACATTGAAGGCTCCTAATAGTGCTAGATTAGCGAGATAGTGGATGAACTTTTATTTATTTATTTATTTATTTATTTATTTATTCATTCATTCATTCATTTTTCTGTATTTTAGGGAAGGGTCGAGAGGGTGTTCAGGGTCTCACTACTAAATCAAGCTCCTAGTGATCTGCCTGTTTTCAGCCTTCCAAGTGCTGAGATTACAGCGTGTGCTACCATGCCCAGTCTCAATCCCTGTCTCAGCATCCCCTCAGGGGCAGGGCTAGCAAAGCAGGCTCAGGGATGGAATGAATTTTGAATTTTTAAAAAAATTTTTTAAATTTTTTTAACATAATTTTTTATTTTATTTTTTTCTTGTTTCAGATCTTTTGTTTGTTTGTTTGTTTATTTTTATGGCCGGCTCAGCCTGCCCTGAGAGCAGGGCTGGTGCAGCATGTGGTGTCAGGGATCGAACCGCGGTCCGTGAAGCCACCTAAGCTTTCCTAAGCAAGCGCTTTAGACCAGTGAGCCATTCTGCCGGGCCCCTGAATTTTTATTTTTATGAACACTAACTATACTGTAAATTTCTGTAGGAAGTTTAGTTGATTAAGAATATTGAAACATTGCTTCATGTTTTAGGCTTGATATTTAACTAAGGAATTATTATAATTGCTACTTATACATTAATGCTATGAACTTATATTCTGGTTTTATGAATTTGGAAGTACTTTCTTATTTTACACTAACAGTTAATGTGCTAGAACTTTTGAAGTTTTAATACTATGCACATATCATTTAGTAAATATGTAAACTTCACTAAAATTGAACTACGATTTGAAAATCAAAATTACTAATACTCCTATAATCAAAGATCAAAATTTTGGCTTTTGATTGAATATGTAATGAAATTAAAATGAGATTTTTATTATTAAATTGTCTTATCTTTTTCCCAGCATCCTTTTACACTTTCTTTAATTTTTTTTAAAGAATTTTTCATATATTATTTTTTTTTCTTGTTTCAGAACCTTTGTTTATTCACTCATTTTCATGACCAGCTCAGCCCACCCCGAGGGCAGGGCTGGCGCAGCATGTGGTGCCGGGGATCGAACCGTGGTCCCTGAAGCCGCCCAAGCTTCCCCAAGCAGGCGCTTTAGACCACTGAGCCATCCCGCTGGGCCCCACTTTGTTTAAATTAATCTGTGCTAATACAATGCATTTGTGTGAAATTGGAGGACAAAGAAAGATGAAAAATATTACTATTATTTTAATTTACTATTCATGAAAACATAAGCTATTTGACCTTAAATATGAGCAGAAAATTATTGAGTGGACTGTTCTTGGATATAGTCTAACGCTGTTCTTTGTATTTACTAAAAGATCGCTTAACCCACATCAGTGAAATTCAAATAGCGCATCTTTCCTAATTGAATTTACATACTTCTGTATAAACTTGAAGGAAAAATATAGCTTTCTTTTGGAAACTTTTCATGTTTCGTAACTATCTTCTAACTTACATTTCTTTATCTTTGCGCTACCTTCTTAATTTCTCAGTAAGGCCCTTTGATTTACAACATATGCTAATGGCTACAATGAACAGAAAAGAGCAGAATTTTATCACCTTTTTACATCTCCATGTAATAGTGTGCTTCGCTCCTTCTGGCGCATGTCCACCATCTTCACACAGGGAGCAAATTTGGCCCTAGCTGGAGTACTTCAAGTTAGTCTCCAGTACCCAAAGCCACCCCTCTGAGGATTCCGTTTCCTCATTAGCCTTGGCCTCTGTTACCTTTGTTAGAGAACATTATTACATCACTGCAGCAGTTTATTCCCACGAGTTTAATCCATTTAAACTACAAACTTCTTAGAGGAAGAACTCGTGTTTAAATATTATTTGAAGAAGTTTTCTCTATTGCCTTCAATTGGAGTTCACATTCTGTCTTTTTTTTTATTTATTTATTTATATATTTGGTGCAGGGTCTCACCATGCAGCTCAGACTCCTACAGATTCTCCTGTTTTCAGCTTCCCCAGTGGTAGGATTACAGTCCTGTGCCACCATGCTGGGTCAGGGGCTCAGGGTGCCCTGGGTGTGGGGCTGGCATGGCATGCAGGACTGGGGACCAAACCCTGATGCCTGTGCTTGCCAAAGCAGGCCCTTAGTCTGCTGAGCTATCTCTCCAGCCCTCTATCATGGTTTTAATAAATGATGTAAAAACAAAAAAGGAGTGCCGGGCGTGGTGGCTCACGCCTGTAATCCCAGCACTCGGGAGGCTGAGGCAGGAGGATCGGTGTGAGTTCGAGACCAGCCTGGGCTACAAAAGTGAGCTCAAGGTCAGCCTCAACTGCATAGCGAGACCCTGTCTCAAAAAAGACAAAAAAAAATTTAAAAAAATAAATAAATAAAAACAAAAAAGGAGTGGAAAATGTTTGAATTACTTGAATTACTGTGCTGCTGGTAGTTTTCCTTTTCTTTTTTTTTTTAATGTAATTTAAAATGAGAGAAAACGTAGATGACATACATGATAGCACAATTTATACTGAATATAGCATTAGTAGACTTGAGGAACACAAAGGGAAATTTTTGGAAATTATTACAGTACATTTTAAATGTTATAAAAGATAACAACTTGCAAAATATTATAAAAGAAACATAAAAGTAATTGTTCAATCTATATTAGTCATCATTTTGTTATCTTAATTCTGTATATAAATTATCTTTTGCAAACCGTACTCTCCAGTGAAATAGATCTGTCACACATGTATAAACATCCCATGCCTCTGCGAAATGAGAAACTGAAAGTGTAAAGAGCAACGTGTAAGATAGACAATGTGAAACACCAAGAAATCATGTTAAAGGAAAGGGAGGCTGGGGAGGGAGAGAAGAAGAAAGACAGAAGGAAACATGACAAAAGAAAAATAAAATGGAAGCAGAACTTTGTAAATATGGAGAGGAAGAGGGTTTAGAAGAATAGCAGGAGAACAGAAAAAAAAGGAGTCAAGATGTTTCATGTATAGGTATAAACACCATGTGATGAACATAATATTATGTATATGTAACTTGCATCAATAAACTTAAAAATCATAAATAAAACTGATATTTTTGCAAACTTACTGGTGAGAGCACTGTTCAAGCAAACTCAGTTGGTGCTTTTTTAGTGATTTGCACTGCAAATAAGGAAACCACACCTCATAGATTACAGGGCCTTTCAGGGGTGTTGTTATATCTAAGAATGCTTAAAAATTTTCTTTTAATTTGCAGGGCAATAGCATAGCCCTAAGCCCTCTTTGTAAATGCAACTTGCCGAGACTTATTTCAAATATATTATTAAAATATTTGGAATTTCTAGGTTAAATTCTACAAAGACACATATTTCAGGAATTTTTCTTATATTACTGTATATTTGCAGTACTGAAGTGTAATGTGTGCTTCGGGGAACTGTTGACAGATACTGTCGGTCAGATACTGATCACATTTGCTCCTCTTATCCCCTCCTTATACCCTTCTGTGGTCCTTATCCTCATAACTAAAAGTCTTTATTTCTCATTTATTTTATTTATTCATTAATTTATGTTTTTACTTTTTCATTTAGGAGAAAGCATGACACATTTAGTATTTGCGGTTTATGTCTTCTAAACCATTTATAAAATGATGTTTGGGAGTAGGGGCAGTCATAGGGTACCTTCTAGAGTCTGTGATTGATTCATGATCCAGGGCTGAGAATATGGGTGTGAGTGCTGCACCCACCCAGGGCAGATAGCATGGACGCAACACAAGGGAAGGAGAGGGGCTTGCTAGCTGCTGCAGCTCCTGCTCTTCTTTGGTTTTTGCTCTTTATTGATTACCACCATCATGAACAGCTGCCCTCTTCCACGTGATACTCTGCCTTGGTTCCAGTTGATTATGGAATGAAAATTCCACTAACTGTGAGCTAAATTTGGGTGTTGGGTATTTTGTCCCAGCAACAAGAGAAAAATAACTGAGACATATAATTTTCTTTGTCTAATTTATTTTGATTGGTCTTATATTCTGAAGTTCCATTCATTTTCCTGCAAGTAACACATTTACATTCTTTTTTACGGATAAAAAACCCTCTTATGGATACGTACCACATTTTCGTCATCTGCTCATCTGGTGAGTGACATCCAGGTGATATCCAGGCTTAGCTGTTGGGAACTGCCCTGCTGACCACATGGATATGCAGGCATTACTGGGATATGGTGTCCTTAATTCTTTCAGCAATAACCCCGAAAGTATAACTGCACTCAATTCCTTTGATTTGTATCTCCATGCTGGCTACAGACGCAAAAATTTTTGTCATGTATTCATTGTCTATCATAATTAATTTTCATGCTATTGAAAAAAAAATTGCAGTGCCTATAAAATAAAAGAGAAGAGGTTCAGGGTATACAGGTTTTAGCTCACAGTTGACCTAGCGCTTGCTAGCAGGGCACATCAGGTAGTAGACCATGCTGTGCTAGTGGGGAAGCAGGAGGAAGGGTAAAGGAGGAGCAAGTGTGGCAGTGCCCACTCCCAGGCCACACAGCCGCTGGCCTCCCACCTGCAGCCAGGTGCCTCCTCCCTACTTTGTATTTAGCTCTTAAATCATCAGTGAACTACTAGAGCATAAGCATCACTCCCCTATAATCCAATCGCCTCTACAAAGCCTCACCAATTAATACATGAGGCTTTCTATACAAAACATAACTCACACAAGTCAGTTGTACTGTTACTTTAATGTCTACTTTGTTTCCTTGCCTATTAATTTATTGGGTAATTTTGGGAGTGGGAATTTTGTTTAGTTCATCATGTATTATAGATATTAGTCCTCTAGCACAAGAATTTTGTTCTGTTTTTATTATTGTTATTTTGCAGTGTGGATTTTTCCTGATCTGATTTTTTGCTATTATTTTCTGTGAAATTACAATTTTGCACAGGCAATCTTAGCCAGTGCTTATTTCTTCAAGTGTCTCTGTTATATTGGGCTCCTATGGTTTCAAACTTCTATTTACATATCAGAGTCTTTAGTGAGGTCTGATTTGATTTCAGTACTGGATGAGAGATAGGATTCTAGTCCTGAGCTTCTGCATATGAACACTCAGTCACTGCAGCACCGTTTGTGAAGACTCATTTCTCCAACATATTTTTGGTCCCTTTGTCAAAAGCAGATTACTGTCAGATATAGGGGGAATTATTTCAATAATATCATTCTCAGACTTGTATTTGGAAATATACAGAACAGTTTATATATAACAGATTATATTTCTTTCTGATACCATTCTTTTTGTGTTCATTGATAATCTCCATGTTAATGTAAACAATCATTTTATTTTCATTACCTCTTATTTGCATCAGCATTCCTCCAAAGTTATTGTGCATTTTTCTGGTAAGTCACATTGTTTTGTCACTAACCTGGACTTAGTCCTAAACTTTAGATGCAAATTTTTGTATCTCAATTTTAAACATAGTAATTCTGCTCATAATTTTCCTTGTCTCAGTTTCATAACAGAAAAATTCCTTTGTCCAAGGAGCAAACTGTACTGTATGCTCCCTTTCATTGTCCTTAACCTCATGCAGTACTCAATTCTACTTACAGAATACAGTCTCATCATGTCTCTGTTCATCACAAAGGTCATTTACTATTCTGTTTTCTCTCTTCAAAAGTGTAAACATGGGCTTGACAAGCTCTCACTTTCCAAACTATAAATATTATCATGACTCTTCCATTTGAGCCCTTTCAGATCTTCATGTTTCTCTGTAACTTAGCTCATCAAGTCTTACAGATTCAATTACATTTGCATTCTAATAACCCTCCATTTATCTTTAAAATTCCAGGGAAACTCTTTTAAATGCGAGACTGTTTATCCATCCATCTATCTATCTATCTATCTGTCTATCTATCTATCTATCTATCTATCTATCTATCTATCTATCTATCGATCTATCAATCGATCTATCATCTCACTTTTCTTGGAACAGTGCTTCGTTATGTATCTCAGGCCCGGCTTTGAACTCACTATGCAGCATAGGCTGCTCTCCAATTTATGGAAATTCTCCTGGCCGGGCATGGTGGCAGTAATCCCAGCACTTGGGAGGATGAGACAGGAGCAGGAAGATCGATGTGACTTCGAGACCAGCATGGACTATAAAGGTGAGCTCAAGGCCAGCCTGAACTACATAGTGAGACTCTGTCTCAAAACGACCAAAAAAAAAAAAGAAAAAAAAAAGTCCTCCTTCATCAGCCTCTCCAGTGCTGGGATTATAGCCATGAACCACTATGCCTGGATTTTTACATAAAAATTTTGAAAAGCATCTAAACTTCTCATATAAAAGAGATACATACATGATGTTCTTACTGAAATTTAACATGTGGTCTTTGTCATGTTGATTAGTGGTTTTTCTATGTTTTCGCCATTAAGCCCTAGACCTGAATTTATACTTAATTCTCCTTTCACACTCTTATGCTAATTTCTTAGCTCTGAAAGATCAAAAATAAGCTAATAAGATACCATAGTATAATATAAGAAAAACAGGACTATTTTAATGAAATTAAAATTAATCCATTAATAAAACTGCCTTATCAAATTTCTATTCTATTTTGTCAATACATAGTCTCTATTCCTTGTGCTTCTCTCAGAGTGACTAATTATGCACGATCTACACAGGGTGCTGCGCCAGCTGGCCTGCCTTGGTTTTTCCACTCAGATGTCTGAACCATTATTCCCTTGCCTTTGTTTCATCTAAAAACTGTGACATGAGACCAGTTTTCTGAGCATTTCTGGAACATTCAGTCTTTGGAACTTTGATAATTCTTCTCCCTAACAACAGTGCCACTCATATGGTAATTTATTTCAGATTTTTATTCAAATAGTTACTTCTCTAAGGATTTCTTGGTTATCCTATGAAGAAGTTACATTTGCCTTTTGCATTCAGTTATCCTGTCTCTCATCCTATTTATAATGTTTATCTCTGAAATAAAGGTTTTGTGTCTGGGGTTAGTATGCAAGTTTTCTAAGTGCAAGAAATTGTGTTCATTTACCCTATATTTTCAGTACTTATAATAGTGTCCTGCATATAATAGGAATTTAATCACCACCTTTTGAATGAATACAAATACTATTCAAAGGCTTATGATGAAAATGAATTATTAAGTACTTATGAAGGGCTGGATAGATAGCTCAGCAGTCTGAAACACCTGCTCAGGCAAGCTTAGGCAAGCGCTCAGGGACTGTAGTTCTATCCCCAACACAACATGCCACACTAGCCCCACCCCAAGGGGAGGTTCAGCCGACCGCAAAAGAGCAAAGTACACGAGAAAAGACTGAAGGTTTAGCAAGCTCCAAAAAGCATAATAAGATATTTGGTTTAATTATAATTGAAAAGAGAAACTGACATTTTTTTAGTAACTATAGTTCGTAATCCCAAATATGTACTATAGTATGTAGTGATTAAAAGTCTAGCTTGTAAAGTGAAGGGTGAAACACAAGTAGCTTATGTGATATTATTTTTGATACATACAAGTATAGTAGGATAATAAAATACAAGATCATGTACATATGCTACTGAATTCATAACAAGATTCTGTTGTATATAGCCTTAGGTGTTAGGAAAAGCAGATATGAAGCATATGCAAATGTTTTCTATTATTTTATTTTATTTTATTTTATTTATTTATTTATTTTTTTGTCTTTTTGAGACAGGGTCTTGCTATGCAGTTGAGGCTGGTCCTGAGCTCACTTTTGTAGCCCAGGCTGGTCTCGAACTCGCACCAATCCTCCTGCCTCAGCCTCCCGAGTGCTAGGATTACAGGCGTGCGCCACCACGCCCGGCTCCTCTATTATTTTAAAGAAGTCTCATACATTAAAAATGTTGTCAAACACTGATTTGGGTAGAAAAAGTGGTTTACTTTCAGTTGCTTGTAGTTTATTACATAATCATGTGGGGAAACTTTAAAAAATGAACAAGCAGAAAAATAATGACTTTCCTTAGATGCTGTGCTCAACCACAGATCAGGGCGTGTAGCCAAGAGCACCACAGATCTTCTCATTCTCTGAATCTACCTTTCTGTCAGAGCATGGCCATAGCCATGTTTTATACAGGGATGTTAGGGTTTGTGTTTCAAGACACAAGGCTGAGATTATGGGTCTGTGTCCTTTTTGGATTAAGGGTGTGAGAGTGCTACTCTCAGCCTGGGGCAGATAACTGAAGGCAACCCAAGAAGGAGAGAGGCCTGCCTTGATCACTGTAGCTGCTGCTTCTCCCTTTTCTCCTTGTTCTTTGTTGTGCTCTACCGCCGCCATGAAAGGCTGCTCTCTGCCATGTGCCACTCTGCCTTGGAGCTGAGTGTGGACTGAGATCTCCACTAACTGTGAGTTAAATATACCTTTCCTTCTTTAATCCTGGGGATCTGATATTTTGTCCCAGAGATGAGAGAAGAGTAAAAATTATAAGGTATGATGATAAATTGGCCTGAGCTATGGATCTTCAAATTTGGAGACTAAGAATAAGATTGAGAGCTCTCATTTTAAAGACTTGGCAACTAATGTATTGTTGTACTCTAGAAAATGAGACAACTGAGGCAGACGTCCAAAAAGAAAAAGAGCACTTTATTTTAGCTGGTACCCAGGGGCAGTCTCTAAGCAGGAGTGCAAAGAGGCGCCCGAGGTGGGAAAGCAGGGGGCTTTTAAGCTCAAAAACCACAAAAGGGGTGGGGTAGTGGGAGCACAACTCTGGAAAACCAGACATGGGCTACTGGGCTAGGGCAATGGGAGAGGCAAAAGGGAGTGCACATCTGGACAGCTTGGTAGCAAGGGAGAGGCAGAAGGAAGCATACATCTGGAGGGTCAGATATGGGCTACAGTTGGGCAGCTCATGAACATAATACATCATGGTTTTTCTCAGAATTTTACAGAGCAGAGTTTTACAGAGTAGAGCAGTTCTGAGTTAGCAAATAGTGGCACATACAAAACAAGATGGTGGCCTAATGGTCAGGTAAAACAGGGATGGGGATTACGGAGTTAAAGAGGCTAAGTTATAGCATGATATATATGATATGCTTTCCTTAGGTAATCATAAAGACAAAGAACTTTAAAAAAAATCATGTAAGACTTGCACATTGTCAGAACACATTACACTGTGATAAGCATTTTATTTAATATACACCAACTTACTTGGGAGGAAGCACTCAAAATTTTGTCTTTATTTTCCATGGCAAAGTTTACATTTTGTGTAATTTGTGGATTTAAAATATTCTTCATTGATATTTATTTCATTGGAACTTTTTTTTTTTGGACTGGCTCAAGCTGCCTTAATGCTGGGGCTGGGGACTGAAGCGCCATCCCCTGTGCTTCACAGGAATTCCCACGCAGGCAATTTAACTACTAAGCTAACCTGAAAGCCCCTGATATTTGTTTTATTGAGTTTCAGTATCAACTTTCTACAGAAGTTTATATGAACATATGGGTTATAAATTTACTCTGAGAAGTGGCTAAAACAAAATTAGACTCCAAAATGTGTTCTGAAAGTGATTTATACAGTATTAAAACCCTATGTAAACATCTAAAATGACTTGAATTATAGCTTATCCTAAGAGCTGGCATTTTATAAACCAAACAACTTGCACACATAATTTGAGGACAAATATGAGGATTGATAACATATTTACATAAGAAACAATGAGGAGAAAAAGTCTACATTTCAATACAGTACTACCTTGGTTCATTAATGATTCTGTTTGCAGAACAGAATGCCAAAGTCAAACAAAAATATTTAATGAAATTTTGCTTCCTTTCAAAATCTCCATATCAGATGACAAACCGATGACAGCCTTCTTCACCACAAAAACACAAACGTGGCCATCTGTCCTCAAATCATAAAGTAAATTAAGGTTATGAATTGAGGCACTAAAGTACTAGGAATTATTATTATTACCATTAATTGTTGTATGTTATGAATCGGCGCTGAAAGAAACCATGAGAAGACCCAGTGAATTTTGTTCAGAGGTCACACTGAGATTTGTCTCAAAGTGAGCTCTAGAGCATCTCAGTTTGATTTAGGGCTAAGGAATGTGCTCACATGCATAATCATCTTAGTAAAAGAAGGCTACAATCTCTATTGACCTTTACCATTTGCCTAATCCTAGGTTCACACAAAGGCTAATTAAAAAGATCCCAGGGCCCGGCAGGATGGCTCAGTGGTCTAAAGCGCCTGCTTGGGAGAGCTTGGGTGGCTTCAGGGACCACGGTTCGATCCCCGGCACCACATGCTGTGCCAGCCCTGCCCTCGGGGCGGGCTGAGCCAGCCATAGAAGTGAGTGAATAAGCGAGGGTTCTGAAACAAGAAAAAGATAAATAAATAAAATTTAAAAATAAAATAAAATAAAAAGATACCAAGTAGGGGAGAAGAGAACCATAACATCCCAAGCAAGGGAGGAGACAACAAACAGAGAGCCTTCAGGGCAAACTGGTATCTTCCTCATTGAATGTTAGCTTTCTGGAATTCCCAGTAACAGACCACAGCTATCCCTGGGCTTTGTTTATGGCTCTTTGCCTCTTGGGATGCTAATTTCTTATCTCCACAATTAATATTATTTTATTACAATTTAATTCACTCAAAATATTTTGTTTATATATAATCTGTATTTGTAAGGATGACAACTATATAACAATGTTCATTTCAAATTATATGATTTGGGCTTCTACTTTTTCCCACAAAAATTGTAAAATGCAAATACTTTTAATTTTTTATATCATAAAAATAAAATTCATGACAGAAGGGCAAAGGTTATAATACCACTATTGTGTTATATATTGCTAATAGAGGATTATTCTTAAATTCTCATTTAAAATGTATGTATACATATTTGAAGTTGGTAGAGGAATACTTCTTTCTGGTAATAATTTTCAAAATTATGTTCCCAATATCTAAGATATTTTATTATAGAGTTTGTAATCCCAGATGATTTTCACATGAGATGATTAAGAAATTACCTTGATAGGCAAAAAAAAAAAAAAAACTTTATGGTACTTGATCTCTCAATCCCATCCATAGCTGGTATGCTTGGTACATCACCCAAATGTAATATCCTATGAAAGTGAATCAGGGACCCTTCGTGAAATGGATGGATTCATGTGTGTTTTAGGAAAATATAAACACTGTTCCTTTCAACAAACTAAAAGAAATTAGTGGAATAGTTATCTTCTCTAGTTATCTGTCTGTCTGTCTATCTATCTGTCTATCTGTCTATCTATCTATCTATCTATCTATCTATCTATCTATCTATCTATCTATCCATTTCCTCTTTGCTCCTTTCCCCCATCCCTGTATTGCAGTAAAATGTGTAATAAAGTAGTTGTCCACATTATGGCAAATGGCAGGATTTCCTTCTTTTTTATCATTGAAAATTATTCCACTAAATTGACATTCCACTTTTTCTTTTTTAATTTTATTTATTTTTTTCTCTTGTTTCAGAACCTTTGTTTGTTTATTCAGTCATTTTTATGGCCGGCTCAGCCCACCCCGAGGGCACAGCTGGCACAGCATGTGGTGCCGGGGATCAAACCGTGGTCCCTGAAGCCGCCCAAGCTTTCCCAAGCAGGTGCTTTAGACCACTGAGCCATTCCACCGTGCCCTCTCCACTTTTTCTTTATTCATTTGTTCATCAGTCGAAATTTATGTTGTTTCAATTTGTTGGCTGTGTTCACTGAACATGGGAAGACAAGTATCCCTTCAAGAATCTGATTTAAAATCTTTTGGGTAAATACTGAGATGATATATAATATTTTCTTTCTTTTTTTCCTTCTTAAACTTTTTCATGGCTTAATTCTTTGCACAGTACAAGTCTATACACTTTATGGCTTATAATATTCTCTAAGAAAAAGTTTAAAAATTTATGACTAATCTTACATGGATTTCTTCATTATATTTTCAGACTGAAATAATCAATCTGAAAAAGAAAAGCATGATTATTTTTCTCTGAAAATAATTCCCACCAAGTCTCTGCCTTACTGGGCATGTGGAACACAGGAACATGGCAAGATGAATAAACATCTTCATGAGTGTCCACATTAGGAGAGCCAATCTGGTAAGATGGTGGTGTTTGTCTGGGGTCAAGTGAGAAGTAAAGTTATGATTATAATTTTTGCATTTTAATTCTTTTTATTATATTATCTTAACTATTTTAAAGTAATACAGCACTAATATCACCTAAAATGTGAAATACAGAATTTCTTAAAATAAAATTATACACAGAAAAATCAAATTATCCCTTGGAGTGATGAAGTTCATGTGTGAGTGTATGAAGCTGCGTGAGAATCTTCCATACATGGAAGGATAAAGAACCACAGTGGAACCAATTTTATAATGAAGGTGCTGGAATGTTAGTATAGGATCCAAGGCATTGTGCTGAGAAGCATGAAATTTTACAAATAAAAATTATAATTGTGTTTAGATCTTTTAAAAGGTTCAGAGTACTTTCACTTGATCTTAGTCAAAAGGCTGAGAATCCATCAGTGAACTTTCAGAGGACAAGCATAAATTTAGGAAGACTTCGTCAAATACTGTAGAGCACAATTGATCCTTATTGCATTTTCTCTTGAGGCTGATTGGTTTCTATAAACAAAGGAAATCAATAACTGACCATTTAAACGTAATGGATCAGAAATACTATATTTTAATGAGGCAAATGTAAGAGATAATTAGAATGAAATGGATTGACTAGCAACAGTACATAAAATTATTTTTAAAAAAACTGGTATTCAGATAAAAAAAAAACACTAAAAGTATGCTACAGTATAGTTGGAGGACTAATTTCCTGATAAATTATAAAATAATGATTTTTTATGCAAAGAAAAATACACTATAATTTCTTAATTATCCATAAACAATAGGGTCTTTTGATGCTCTCAGATTCAATGTCACGTGTAATTTATTTTTGCAATGAAATGCAAAGTCATAGCGCTTTGAATTATATATGAAAATAGATATTCATAGTTAATGATCAGTATTAACTAAAAAATAATTAATTTATATTATGTATCACTAGGTTGCTAATTATTTCTTGACATTTAATTTACTCTGGTCCTTGAGAGTAAAATAGGTATCACTTAATTATTTATCCAATATTTTTATATAAAATCAGAAATAATTAACCACAAAAATAAAAATATAGGAAAACTCAATTGAGAGCTGAGTATTTTTCAGAAAATTATATTTATTGCTTCTGATGGTGTAAGCAATATTTTAATATTGGGGGAACATCTCTTTTATAACGCGTACTCTTCTTTTTTTTAATGGCCAGCTCAGCCTGCCTTGAGGATTGGGCTGGTGTAGTATGTGGTGCTCGGGATCGAACCATGATCCCTATGGTTGCCTAAGCAAGCACTGTAGCCCACTGAGCCATCTCACCAGCCCCTGCTCTTAATATTTAGATAATCTTCATTTGTCAGAATGTGGATAAACACTGAGTCCACCAAAGGCAGCAATTGTCACAACAAGATGATTACAGTCCAGTTCAAAGTTGCTATCATCAAAATTTTATTATTTTTTAATGTATTTACTTCTTTATTTATTTGAGGCAGAGTCTCCCTGTGTAGCTCAGACTTGCTACACCTCATTCTGTGGACCAGGCTGTCTCCATACTTGCAGTGATCCTCCAGTTTCAGCTTCCCTGGCATTACAGGCATGTGCGCCCATGCCAGATACCATTTTCCATCTTATATTAATTTATTTTAATGAGTTTGGTAAGTCCATATAACAAAGTCAGTTTTTGAAATGCAGAATTTGGCTTGTAAACTTACAAAGGTTATTTTGTCTTCTCTTTTGATTTGTCACTTTCTTAGCACAAGTTATTGACCAGTTATATTTTAAAAGAATTTTCAGTAAAAAATTTGCTTGACTGCGTGGTTTCTTTTTCCCTTGAATTGTGAAGGCTTTCCTTTCCACCTGACATTCATTTTTTACTTTAAAGTTGACGTGGGTAGACACTGGACCTGTCAAGAAGATGCCTACACCAGAGTTTCTCTTTACTTCATATGTATTGCAGGAGGAATTTTACTTTCTCTTAAACAATAAGGAAAGGAGGCATTAACTAATTCTTCACTTTCGAGAAAGCTTAACAATGTAGCTCAGCAGATTAAAATGTTTGCAAGCAGGCATAGGAGCCGGGGGTTTGATCCCCAGGCCTGCAGAGCCAGCCCCACTCCTGGGTGGCTCTGAGACTGTGATTGAGGCTGGACTTGAGATTGGGCTTGGTGGCATGCATCTGTAATCCCAGCTCTTGGGAGACTGTAAACAGGCAGATCACTATGAGTCCAATCTAGTAGTGAGACCCTGAACACCCTGTAAACCATTCCTTACAATAAAAAAAAAGACAGAAAGAAAGAAGAGAAAGAAATTGTGTAGTTACAGAAATGTTAAAATATCATCTTGCAAATCTGCAGATTTGCCTTTCATGTGAACTCTCCAGCACTGTTTCTGTCCTCTACTCACATCTGAATATCCTTTAAGCAATGCATTTTTCAAATCAAGGACAAGTGCACAGAAAAACAGTTGGTGTATTCCTTAGACAATTTCAGATGTGTCGTGATCATAACTTTCCTTATAATTTTATTGTAGGCTATAGTTCAGTATTTTTTTAAGGTGATAAAATTTAAATTTAATATATTTGAGACCAAGAATAATGCTATATGTGTGTGTCCTGGAATGTTTTATTTAAAAATCGATTGTCAGTAGTGTGAGTTCCCAGTTGATATTTACAGTGTTAGCAGATAATTTCATTAAGGATTGTATGTAAATAGGATTCTATTTACATCTTTCACGTATTAATAACCATTAATTTTGGGAAGAGGTTGAGAATTGGAGTCTTTGTTAAAGCAACAAACTAGACTGCTTAGTCTTTTGCTCTAGAAGCTCCCTGGTTCCCACCTCACAGTCCGGTGGCTTGGCGTTTCCTTAAATTTCTTTTATTATTATTATTATTATTATTATTATTATTATTATTATTATTATTATTTTCATTTTAAAATTTAATTTAATTTAATTTTGAAAAGTAAAAACAAAAGCAAGAACAAAAATCAGAAACAGGGTGGCATAACAATATAACAATACATATAACATATAGCAATACATAGGCTACAGATTTTCAAAACAAAAAGAGCTGATTTTTGAAATTTATTTTAAAGGGTATATAGTAATAATTGGTGTTACATTAAAAGTAGTACAGGGCCCGGCAGGATGGCTCAGTGGTCTAAAGCGCCTGCTTAGGAAAGCTTAGGTGGCTGCAGGGACCGTGGTTCAATCCCCGGCACCATATGCTGCACCAGTCCTGCCCTCAGGGCAGGCTGAGCCAGCCATAAAAATAAATAAACAAACAAAAGTTCTGAAACAAGAAAAAAAAATTTTAAAAATTCTTAAAAAAAAAAAAAAAGAAGAAGAAGCAGTACATACTTAGAAGACCAAAATGACAGGCATTAAAGCATAGTTTTCCTATAATACGTTGCTGTCCTCAATCTAGTTGCTAGGATCACAGATATCAGTATACAGAATTGGAATGACCATTAATATTTTGATACACATATTTTATTCATGCCAAAGTTTTAATCAGCCCTTTCTTGATTATGATAAAACATGTATACAAAATTATGAAACAAATAAGGTAGAAAAATAGACAGTATTTTGGAGTTGACATAATGAATTTTACTAGGTATATTTAGCATAATAATGTCCAAAGAAAATGATGTGTGCTTCTCCAAAAGCTAGAAAACGATAATCTGTATATGGAAAATTTGTCAAAATATCATTCTTTAGTGTATCTTTACCAAGGCATCGCCTTAATCTTTTTCTGCTTCTTCCATTTTCTTCCCACTCTAGAGTTTGCCCCCAGTGCCAACAGTGGAGAATTGATCCCAAATGAGCATCTGACCGTGTGCAGGCTGCACAGGAAGGCTGCAGTTCTGTTTGCAATTCTGCTCCAGGGGACGAAATTGACAGATGACGGCTTAGTCCCACCTGCACTGTCAGACGATGGACACGCATTAATTCAGGGCACCGGTGGCTCTCTTCTGTGCATAGGGTACTGCTCATGAGAGTATAAAATAACCTGGCTGGGCACAAGGAGCATTTTCTGTCTCAGAATACAACTCAGATTTTATAGTCTTTTCATTGTCTTAGTCTACTAGTTATTCCGTTACTTTGAATCAGTTTTTACAATCCCTGCTTCCATTTTTGTACTATTAAATGTCTTAAAATTCAGTATAAAAACATCAGTAGTCCTACCTCTGTCTGCTCTTTAAGGCACTGAAGCACTTTTGGTTTGCTATCACGTTGCCTAAGCTCATTTGTAAACCAAATTTTAAATAGTGCCTATTGCTTTTCCCAAAGTTTTCCTTAAGTAAAAATAGTACAGTTCAAGGTGTTTTTATCACTTATAAACATAATTTCAGCTATTTACTTCCATGCTTATATCTGAAGTTAGGATATTGTTTCTGTTTGCCATTTAGCTATCTGGTAAAATTATTGAAAAGTAAGTCATTTTTATTTAGATAAATTATACTTTGAAATCATGAGACATTTGTTTAAAAGGGATATTTAGCCAGGTATCATGATGTATGCTTGTTGTCCAAGCATTCAGAAAGGCTGATTCCATGCCTAATGTGGTCAGTTTAGGAACTAAGAAGGTCCTGTATCCAAAAACAAGCAAACAAATAAATGTGAGCATGTAGCTCAATGTGAGGACCCTGAGTTTAAATCTGTCACAGAAATAAATAAATAAATAAACAAACAATAAATATCATTTTATAAAATGTGAACTAGTTGTTAAGAAAATGTATTTTGGAGACCAGCAACTGTCTTGATAGGGGAAATCCAGGGGACTTTCCCCTCTGTCTACATCACAAGATCCCCAGACTGGCCTGGGAAGAATCCAGCAACTGCCTCCCCACGTTAGGGGAGGGTCACACAACACGGAGGAGAAACTCCATGTAGCCTGCACAGGATGGACAGGCAAGACTAGCAGCAATGAAAAGACCACAGCAGCATTAACAGTACAAGCCAACAGGTGGTAAGCTAGGTGAATCATCATCTTGTTTAGGGACAAGGACACATGGAATAGAAACAGATGGTGGGGCCACCTGCTTTTTAAAAATCTTTCTTTCTTTCTTTCTTTCTTTCTTTCTTTCTTTCTTTCTTTCTTTCTTCCTTCCTTCCTTCCTTCCTTCCTTTCTTTCTTTCTTCCTTCCTTCCTTCCTTTTTTCTTTCTTTCATCTTTCTCTTTCTTTATTCTTTATTCTTTTTTCTTTTCTTTTTTTAATTTTATATATTTGGTACAGGGTTTTACTATGTAGCTCGGACTCACGGTTGTCCTCCTGTTCCAGCCTCCTCAGCCATGGGATTACAGTCATGCACCACCACTGAAGCTGGTGTTGGTGCTGAGTTGAATGAGCCTGGGGTAGGGACAGCACAGGATGTGGTACTGGGGATATGGGAATTGAACAGGTGTTCTTAAACTTGCCTGGACAGGTGCTTGGACCTCTGAGTTATCTCTGCGGCCCCATCTTTTCTTTTTTAAATTTTTTCATTATTGTTTTTTGTTTGTTTGTTTGTTTTGTTTTTTGTCTCTTTTACTTTGCTTTCTAAAATCTGGGTAGAAATCCAGCCCCACAGCAAACTAGTTCTGTTCTCCAAACACAGAGACCAAATTCAGGCAAGCCCTTGCTCGCTCCTTTGTTCTTTCTACTTGCCCTCCTCTCTACTCTCCTAAAGTTTGTGTGATCACTCTTTGGTCTCCAGCTTTGCTTCTCCCCCTTCAGGTATTTTTTCTTTTATATAAACTGTCTGTCTTCAATTTCTCTACTTCAGGGTAAAGCCACTGTAACAAAGAAGACTGACTTAAATACAGTTTTGTTATATAACTGTGATTTGTCTTGTGTGGTTCAAGTTACAAAATTAATACTTAACTAAGATTTGTGAGCTTCTAAACTATGGCTGATGCTGTTCTTATTGGGCTTGAGCTGAACAGACACTAACATCCCACTCTGTTCACTGAGAAAGTAGGATCTTGGAATAGACACGGACTCTCTAACACACAGAAGTCATCCCTGAGGAACAAAATGCCCTTGATGCTAGTGACATAGCTACTTGCTACAGAAACTGAAAAGGCAAAACAGAAAACAAAATAAATTATTTTTTAAATACAAAGTGATAAGATACATAAGAAAAAATGCAATCTCATAACTTCATCCCATCCAGAACAAGGCCAAGGGATATCAAGAGAAAGCAACATGGAAGGCACACGTCTGAAGTTTTTAAAATGATAACAACCAAAGTAAATATGCAAGAAAACAACAGTAACAATAAAAAGAAATAAAATAAAATAAAAAATAAACCTCCAGGAAGTGATAGAGGAAGTCAAACTTATTAAATGTTTGCAGGGTTTGGCACCAAGCAACAACAGAATGCACGTTCTTCTCAGCTGCACTTGGGAAATTCTCTAAAATAGACTTATAAGTGAAGGAATTCATTTTTGTGTTTTATGATCCTTCTATTGTTTCCTTGTGTGGGAAATTGAAAATACAGTATGTCCAGAACATACAATAGATATTGAGAAACGGGAAGCAATTGCTTCAAAGGTAAAGGAACTAAGGGCGGGAAGGGAAAGGAGAAAAACATGCTCGCTTTTCTTTGGCTGGCTCAGCCCACCCTGGGGGCCAGGCTGGCATGGCACGTGGTGCCTGAGATTGAACTATGGTCCTTTGTGCCTGCTAAGCTTGTGTAAGCAGGTGCTTTAGACCACTGAGCTACCTTGCCTGCCCAAAATGTGATCTTCATATCCTATGGTTCACTGAAAAAACAAGTTCATTCTAAACTAAATCGGAATGTTTTATGACTACGTAACATTCTCTGTGAAACTACTTTGAAAATGACAACCTGCAAGTATTAACTCTTGTTATTATCTTATTTTTATGAAATACTTTCATATTTTAATAATTTTTTAAAAGTTAATGTATTTTATGTTGTGCTTGGAATTGAAGTCAATATTTATTATTGTTAATTATTATTTCATATGTTTAGTATTAGTACAGGGTCTACAGGGTCTCACCACACAGATTGGACTAGTAGTGATCCTCCTATTTTCAACCTCCCAAGCAGTGGGATACAGGCACGTGCCACCATGCCCAGTCTCAGTGGCCTTCTCAGTGCACCGCGGAGATAGGGGTGGGGGTGGCACCGCATGAGAAGAATGGAATTTCGGTTGTTGACCCTGCGTAAGTGGGCGCTTTAGTCTGCTGAGCTATCTGGCTGGCCCTTTGTTATGGTTTATATCTAGTTATCCCCCTAAAGCCTCATGCAGTCATTGGGTGGGGAATTCTACAGATTGAGAGTTGACTCATGAGTCACTGGCATTATGTGTTTTAGTACTGATCTAAAGTTTGAGACTTGATCCATGATCCCTGGGATTATGTGCTTTAAGTACTTTTGGGATTATGGGTGTAGTTTAAGGCAGATAGGCTGGGGCAGAGAGCCTGAATGTAATATAAAGAGAGACAGAGAGACAGACTAGTGCTGTTACTCTCTGCTCCATTGGTTCCTTCCATTGTCTCTGTCGCTATTGCTGCTATTCGGCCTCCATGAACTGGATTCTCTCTGCTCTGTTCCACTCAGCCTTGGGCCAGCCGAATATGGACTGAAACCTCCAGTAACTGTGTGAGCTAATAAACCTGTCCTTCCTTCATCTTGAGTGTTGGGTATTTATCCCAGAAAGGAGTAAAAAGTAACTAAGACATGTCTGAAGTAAATTTTTAAAACAACTTTTATTTCTTAGGAAAGCTTAAATTTATATCTATTTCTAAAATCAAATCAGTGATTACATTCCCCCATATCATCACTTCAAACTGAATTTCCCCAGCAGATCCTAATAAATTAACTATCAAGGGTTGGCCAGATTGCTCAGTGGTCTTAGCACTTGCCTGGCAAGTACAAGGACCCTGGCTTGATCCCGAGTATTGCAGGCTGTGCTGGAGCCAGAACCTGGTGTAGTGGTGCATGCCTATAATGCCTGCACTGGTGAGGCTGAGACAAAAGGATCACTGTGCGTTCAAGTTCCATAGTGAGCCCTGTGCCAAATAAAGAAACAATTTTTTTTAATACTTAAAATACTAAAAAAACAAATTAACTATCAGAAGTATCATACAGGAGCTTTCTCAGTAGTAATATATGATAAATTATTCTATGTCCTGAATACAGAAATACGAAAGGAATACTTTTGAAATAGGGGAAGGAAAATTCCAACCTGCTATATATCTGGAATGAGTTTATGTTCTATAAAATCGAAGAATGAATTTTAGGGACAATGGAGGTTAAGAGCAGAGTATACCTACTAGGAGAAAGAAGGCTTCTGTCCGAAAGAGGGACAGAAGGGGCCCAAGTGGGTTGCCAAAGAACGCACTTTTCCTACAGATTTGTATAAAGCAAAAATACAGTATAAGACAGGTGAAGTGGGAAACATGGTAAATCACTAGGGGGACACGAGATGGGACAAAGCCGCAGTCACCCAATAAGATTACAAGAGTAATCAGATAAAATCAATTAAATCAGAATCAAGCATTGGAGAAAGACACATAACAGGACATGAATATAAAGCAGGGTCATTACCTGTAGGGGTAGAGTTAGCTTTTTCAGTATGGTAGAGACCTATTTAGAATACCAATTCCTGATGTTCATCCATAAGGAGGTATGTAGGTGCATGTTTTTCTGACAGTTGCAAGGTATTTCCTCTTCTATACCAGATGTATTGAGTGGTTGGTTTATCTGCTTGTTCATAATACACCTGTCTAACTCAGTCACCTCCAACATACAAAATATAAGTGATTATAACCAATTGGCAAAGAAATACCTAAATTTGAAGCATAAAATTTTTACCTAAGTGAATGCTAATCCAGAATCTATGAAAGAAAAACAAATTTTTGCATACATTCAGTGATCTTGGATCCAAATGTTATGAAGGAAAGAAACTTCCAACCTGAAAGCTACCTTGGCTGCGTTCCTGTTCTCTAAAACCATAGGATGAATTTTAGAAACAATAAAGGTTAAGAGCAAAATATATGTATTAGGGAAAAGAAAGCACTTGTCTTCAAGAACGACAGAACTGGGTTTGAGTGGATTACCAAGGAACTTGCTTTTCCTAGGAATTTTTATTGAAGAAAATAACAATATGAAGTGAGTATACGGTGGAAAACATGGGAAATCACAAGACAGGCATGATGTGGGGCAAACTACGTCAAATCAGAAGGATGATAAGTGTAATTGCTGAGGTAAAGTTGATCAAGTTAGAACCAAGTATAGGAGGCCTGTCACACACCATGAATATAGAACAGCAGTGTTTCCTACGAGGAGTTGAATTAGTGACGCTCTAACTTTTTCAAGATGATGGAGACCTATTTAGAATATCAATTTCTGATATTTAGTCTTAGGAATGTATGTGAAAGTCTGTCTGGCCCACAGCTGGAGGTACCTGTGTCTCCCAGAGTTTCAGGATATCTCATCTGTGCTGTCTCTTTGGAGGGACTTGTCCTATCTGGATGCCTACAGTATTTTTTTTTTTTATCTAACTCAATTGGCTAAAACTATTTGAAATAAATCCATTAGAGGCTATGTTAGTATTATTTAAATAAAATTTAACATTTATTTATGTATTTTAATACTGTTTTTACATTTAACTAAAGAAATAATTGTGTGTAGCTAGAAGTCTATGAATTAGGAAAAACAGTCTCTGTAAGTTGTTTACTTGGTAAAATATAAATTCTAATTTATGTATGTATATACATAAAAGCCACTCAAATAAACATAGAAAAGACAGACTAAGAGACAGTAAACAAAATTTTGTAAAGCTTTTTAAGTATGAGTCTAGACATGAAAAGTGGAATATAGAAGGTGTTTAATATCTTTACTAAAATTTATCTAAGTACTAGGTTATGAACATTTTTTGCTACTGTGTTGAAAACTGATTATAATGTAAATTTTTAAGATGAAATTCTTACAAAAGTTTATGTAAAATATTTGAACATCTAATATAAACTGTGTTTAATTTAGTGATATAAAAATCATGAGCTTCGCCAGGCATGGTGGCTCACGCCTGTAAAACCAGCACTTGGGAGGCTGAGGCAGGAGGATCAGTGCAAATCTGAGACCAGCCTGGGCTACAAAAGTGAGCTCAAAGCCACCCTGAACTGCATAGCAAGACCCTGTCTCAAAAAGTCAAAAAAAAAAAAAAAATGAGCTTTAAGTTAGTTTTGTCTTCTTTTATTTATATTTTTGATATGAAAATGTAATTGATAGCACAATGGGTCACAAAATTTATTTGTTTGTCATTAGAGGTATGACAAAATAATAATAATCAATTATTCTATTTGTTTTTTGTTTTGTTTTGTTTGTGGAACCAGGAATTGAACTCAGGCCCTTACCAGGCATGTGCTTATTCTACTGAGGTATCTTCCCAGCCCAAGTTATTCTATATGATTAAATATAACTGGTTATATTTTTCTAGTGATCATTACTATTGTTGTTATTATTATTTAGATCGTTTGTGGTGTTCTTCAACCTCAAAATATTTAGATATGCTGTTCTTCAAACTCAGTATTTGTTTTGCTCATTTATATTTCCTGTTTCTATCTCTGCAAAATGCATATTTTGTTCAGTTATTTTTCTGAGCTTAAGTGTCTTCTTCTTCTTCTTTGTTTTTTTTTTTTTTTTTTTTTTTTTTTTTTTTTTTTTTTTTTTTTTTTTTTTTTTTTTTTTTTTTTTTTTTTTTTTTTTTTTTTTTTTTTTTTTTTTTTTTTTTTTTTTTTTTTTTTTTTGTGAAACCAGGATTCAACTTCACAACCTTGTACTTCCCTGAGCTTAAGTGTCTTTATGACAGTTATTTTAAATTTTTTCTTATATTGACAAATATAATACTTCATAAGGACTAGTTTTTGACAATTTGTTTTATCCCTGTGTTTGGATTATGTTTGTCTATTTCTTTATCTTCTTTTGAATATTTTATTTTTTAAAGGTCATGTTTTTAGTCTTTATCAATAATTTCATAAAAGAGCCCATCAGCAGTTAACCTAACTAGAAATTCTGAGAACTCTCAAATTTTTCATTCACATGTGCCTTGTCTAGGTTATGTAACATTCTGTTTAAAAGGATTTACTGGACTCAGTTTCTCAGAATTTTCATTTATTTGTCCTACCACCTGGGCTTGGAAAATGCACAGTAACAATGAGACTGCTTTTCTGTTTTTGTAACTACAAATAGTTCCTTTGAGTAGCCTGAATCAGGCCAGATCAATCTCATTTCATTAGAAGCCTTGTGAATAAAAAGATTTTAAAGACCTATGTTTAACTCCCTCTTACTTCCTGAAGGTATACACTCCCTCAGAATGCACTCAGAAGTGCAAAGATGTTCAGGCATGACTGACACCTCTTCCAGGGCACAGGGCTTCTGTTGTGCACTTCTCCCAACTGCATGAATCTGTGGTGACCACATAGACATCCCCCATGACTACAATGTATTCCTGTCATCAGCACTTTTCATAATGAAAGAAATGGTTCTTAAGGCAGAGTTTAAAACTTCGCTGTGCATGGCGCATGTGTCTGAGTCTTAATTCACTCCTCAAAAGAGTTTTTAAGCCCTTCCTTGAAGAGCTGAGTTATTTATGTATTTATAGAAAACTTGCTGCAATATGTGGCTTTTCTTGGCTTATGTTCTTTTGGGGTACTGAAGCTTCTGGACTATTCTCTGGAAAATCAATAAACTTATTCTATCACCATATTTCAAAATCGAGGTTTTAGTGAAGGATGAGCTTGAGGTCTCACTAATCTTTCATCTTACTGATCATCTAACATTTCTTGAATTAAATTTCTTCAACTGTTAAAGTTTATATTTTTTATTAAAAGGGTTTTCTTGATTTATCAGCTAATTTTGTTGTCATTTCTTATAGTCTTATAGAAAGTGTAGCACACTCATAATCAAAATAACCATATAATTTAAACTGTGGAAATTGAAACTGAGTCTTATAATTTTTGAGGGAATAGAGGCTTTTACTTGTTATTCTTAATTAATAGGCCTAGACTTCATTATTCTCTGCTTTTGAAAGCTAATAATTACTACTTATTTTTATTTTTTTATTATTTTTTTTTTGTGGTACCAGGGATTGAGCTACCTGTTTTTAAATGAAGGGTCTCTACTTTTGGTCCCACCTTGGTTTCCCAGAGTTCTACTTTCTAAGCACAGGAATCCAAAACATGATAGTAAAAGGCCAGCAGAGTATCTACAATGAAAAGGAATGGAAACGATTACTATCCAAATAGGTTAGTTGTCCGCAGCTAAGTTAGATAGAAATACTATAGGTGGTCAGACATGGTAAGGCCCTCTAGGAGATGCTATGGAAGACAAGGGGACTTTGCAACTTTGGGAGAGACACACACCTCTGTTGTTAGCCAGACCTCAATACAAAATAGTTAAAAAATGCAGCCACATACTTCACTACGGGTGGGCATCAGGCATTGATAAAATAAATAGGTATCAATTACCTCAAAAGAGCCAGAGGGTCAAAATCTAACCCACAATCAGAAAAGCCCCAGTTCCATATTTATGCTAGACCATGATTTACTTCCCCCACTTGGGCCTGCATTTAAGGACCTGAGCCCTTGTGCTTGTAACCTTAATGGTTGACAACAGCTTTGTCCCACCTCATGAGAGAGTTCCCATGTTTCCCACATTTGGCCCACCTCACTACATGGCTTTTTCCTAGAAATGGCAGGTTCTCGGGCAGTCCACTTGGGTCCCCCTTCAGTCCCTTTCTCAGTCAGGAGCTTCCTTTCCAACAGTTAAAATATTCTGTTCTTAACCTCCATTATCCTAAAATTAGTTCTTTGGTTTTAGAGGACACAGATTCATGCCAAGTTATCTTTCAGGCAGGGAGCTTCACCTAAGGATACCAGATCAGTAAGGGCTATAGTTTAACAAGATAATTTATTTCTAATTTTGAACTGTTTGAAATATTTAATAAAGTGTCAGAGAAGCATGAGCCAGATAGCAAGAGTGACATAGTTTTGAAAATTGGTGATTATCTTACGGTGTTATTTGTAAAATTTTTAGAAAGTGCTTAATTTCATTTATTTAAGTCATATAAAAAATGTAATTCACTGGGTTACTAGAAGGGTACTGAAATTCTTCAAAGTGCCTTTAATAAAGTAAGTATTTTACAATATTAACAACTATTCTCTTATGTAGGTAGTAATGTCATATATAATTTGAGAAAGGATGTGAAAGATTTTTTTTTCTTGCACAGTATAAATAGTAAATTTTTCCTGTGACTTGACAAGTATGAATTAGGAGATAAATGCATGGAGTTAGTTATAAATGAACCCTTATAGAATGAGCAATAGTTAAAATTAACAAGAGATGGTAAAAGGATCAGAGGATATGACTCTTATCTTTTATATTTTTTTAAAATATGGATCTTTAAAAACTGGAAAAGATAAGTGCTTAAAACTTATCTATGCCATCGCATTGTAGGGATTTGGGTACTTGAGAGAGGATAACTTATCCCTTTTCTTACTTAACCAGCCTAACACAGGTAATTTCTCCCATTAGCTATAGTCTAACATCCTAGGAGTTGAAATTTGTATCACATATTTTAAAAGTAAATATAGGTTAATGACAAAATAAAAATGTCCTAAGTACATTTGCAGAAACAGTTTTAACGTCCGTTAAATAAAAATAACAGTGAGTAAATAACCTACTACAATATAGCTGAAGGATGGATACACTATAAATAAATAAAATATCTTTGTTAAACAAAATACTGATGATGTTATACAATGTCACGATAAATATATAATGCATATTTCCCAAGATAAATTTAATTTCATAAAATGTAGTACTATCAAATAGAAAACATTTAAAATTATCATGTATAGACATCTCATTTCTGTGCTTATAAAGCTTTCTTGCAAATATTTTGCCAGAGGATTTACTAATTTGTAGCCACATTGTATCATCATCTGAAATGCGATTTTTCCAAGGCTACTGGTTTTTTGTTCATTTTTCTATTACAAATTGATTTTTCTTTATTCACATTTTCATACTTTATAATTAAATGACTGAGGTTAGCAACTTCAATATATAATTGGCAAGTAAAACTTCATATGCATTCAATATATGCAGCTTTATTTTTGACACATGAATACATTGTGGAGTGGTCACAAAAATGAAGGCATTGTTGGCAGCCGAATTATATAGAAATATTATAGACAGTCAGAGAGGGCCAGGCCCTCAAGGAGACAAAGTGGAAGACAAGTTGACTTGTAACTTGGAAGAGATAGACACTCCCTATGGGCCAGACCTCAAGACAAAAAAGAAAACAAATACAGTTACATACTTCCCTAAGGATGGGCATCAGGGATTGATATTCTAAACAGGTTCCAATCTCCTTGAAAACACTCAAATGCAACACTAACCCAGGCCCTAACAGGAAGAGACCCTGTCCCATATTCATGCCCACTTGTTATATGGCTCACTTCTTTTTTGGTCCTAGATTTAATCAGTTTTGCCTGAGCAATAGTGCTTGTAACCTTATTGACTGACCATAGTTTTATCCCACCTCACGCCCACCTAAGCCAGTTCCCATGTTCAGCACCTTACACCTGCCTCACTGCATGGTTTTCCTCTATAAAAGTCCCTAAGAGAGACAGCTTCCCAGGGACCACCCGCTTGCCCCCACACTTGTCCCTCTCTCAGGCAGGAGCTTTCTTTCCCCCAATAAATATGTTTTGCTCATAACCTCTGTTTGTTCCTAAAATTCATTCTTTGGTTTTAGAGAACACAAATTCACTTACTCTATACATGTATCAATTATATACTTTACATGATTACTTATATTAGAATAAAAGTATAGGGCTGGCCAGATAACTCAGCGGATTAAAGCATCTGCTTAGGCAGATACAGGGAACAGGACTCTATCCCAGACCTGTTGTGCTAGGCCCACCCCTGGGGCGCACTGAGAGGGTGATTGAGACCTGGCATGGTAACACATGCCTGTAATCCCAGTGCTTGGGAAGCTGAAAACAGGAGAATCACTATGAGTCCAACCCACATAATGAGACTCTGTAGATTTTATGAACAACACATAAAAATAATTAATTAGTATAATATAATATAATATGTAATAAATATATAATTTTGTCTCTAAACTTTTGTTTAAAGGAAGATACTAACTACTTGCTTTAAGTCTCTGTTTAGAATTAGATGTAATGTGCCCTCTTCCCAGCTAAGTATGCCTTACAACCTCAGTTGTTTTTGCCTGCAGGAACAAAATGAATGTCATCACCATCCACACACACATAAGCTTAGGAAAGCGTCTAGGAATCACCTTCAGCTCCTCTTGCTTTCCGGTCCTTTGCTACATGGACAAACCCTGCTCATTTTATCCCCATTGTAGAATACCTTGACCTGAGCAATGCCAGGCTCACTGTGTGAGGGCCCAGCGAGCAGCATTCCCAATACCTTCTGTTTTCTTTTCATTGCTCTCCTTTAGGCTCTCTTATATTTATCAGCAAAAGAAACAAGGAGAGGTTTGTAGGACATTTGTAAGAAAATGGGTAACATTAAGCATATATACAAACAAAGACAATTAAGTACAATTTCTTCTGTATGAATGACCCAAAATATAAATAAAGGACAAAATAAAAGATAAGTTGAAAAAAAAAAGGAGATCAATCTTTTGCTAGAGGTAAAGGGACCATGAGGCAGGGGGCAGGATGGGAAGGGATAAACAAAAAGATGTGTTACAAATGTGGACCAACTGTGCATGATAAATACAATTATTATATACTGTGAAAATGTACGAATAAAAACTGACTAAAGGAACATTCCTATACAAATCAGTTCATGTATTTACTTGTTAGAAAATTTTTAATATCATTCCATCACATGTGAAATGAAGCCCCCAAATTGGTTTAGAGCTGAGGGAATGGTAAATCTTTCTGAGTCCTTCCGTGTTACTTGCATTCTCCCATTTATTTGACTCGTAAGACACAGGTGCATCGACAATCTTTCACTCCCTTAATGTGTGAAACTCTAAACTTTTTATCATTTCATAGTTTTGCATATGATGTTCTCTTTGCTTAGAATGTTCTTTATTTCATTTTTTCTATGATTCACTTATCTCTATTTCAAGAATGACATTCACTATGCAATTCTATGCATCTCTTTGCATAATTCAGTGCTGTCATGTTGCATATTTTTTTATCTTTTTGCTTAATTTAAACAGCCACCACTGTTTATCATAGTACATTTACTTTACATTTGTCATTTCTCTTTTCGCATATCTGCCTTATCAAAATATTCATGAAACAGCAGAAGGTTGTTTCTATACTTAATTGCTTCATGGTACATAATAAATTTTCAAACACATTGTTAATTCATAAATTATCTTCCAATCATCTTTGAAATGTTTTACTTCTGAAAATGTTCTTCAAAAAGAAAATTATATTCAGATCCTATAAATATATATTTCAATTCTAGCAGTTTCATAGAATTTAACTTTATCTTCTGGATTACAAATATTTCACAATCTGTTCTTTTAGGAAGAGACATGATACTCAGTTAAATGATAAAAGAGCCATCTGCCCGGCTTAGCGCTCCGATTGTCTCATGGTCCTTCTTATCTATCTAAATTCTTTTCATTGTATTATAGGATGTTATTATGTTTCATTTGTAAAGGGAGGTGAAACACTGAAGAGTTCATAAAAATTCTTCGAATTATTATAACTCATGCTTGAAAATGGTAAAATTTTCATACATATCTATCTGATATCATGGTTCATTAATTTTCCTGGTAAAATATTTTTCAGAGCCACAAAAATTACTAAAGGAGCAGGTAAGATTTAGGCCAAAGGTATTAAACTCTAAAACTATATATTATTCTGGTTATAATGTAACCACCTTATGTAAATTAGGTCTATGATTTAAATAAGTAATAATGATATGTCTATATGTATAAAATATTACATAATATATTGCATATTTCTTTTATTTAAATTTTAAAATTACTATGAAACTATTGTCATTTTATAAAATATAATGCTTGTAGAAATTTTAAGACTAAAGGATAAAAAAATAACAAAATAATTTTACTAACTAAAACAAACTCAGGGCCTATGAGATAGCTCAGTGGACCAAGCACCTGATTAGGCATGGGTAGGGACCAGGGTTCGAGCCCCGGCACCACATACCCTACCAGTCTTGGCCTAGGGCAAGCTGATCAGGCCACAAGTCCGGGTGTGGTGTTGCACACCTGTAATCCCAGCGCTGGGGAGGCCTAAAACAGGAGGATCACTATTAGTCCGGGCTGTGTAGTGAGACCTTGTACCAAATGTATTTATTTATTTATTTATTTATTTATTTATTTATTTATATTTTTCCCAATATATTTAGAAAAAATAAATAAAAATATATTGTTTCCAATACTAGACTACTAGAGATAAAGAAATTAGAACATACTCTCTCACCATGGGATTATGAAATATATATTTCATCAAATAAGCTAAAACTAAAGAATATGAATTATTAGCAGGCCTATATACATTTCTTTCTTTAATAGAGGACATGTCAAGTAAGAAAAATCATTTTTCTCTAAATGAAAATGTAGTAAGAATCTGGAAGGGAAGTACTTAAACTAATTTTAGAATATTAAAATTCCTACAGTCATGCCATGAAATTATAATTTCTATATAGTTCCAAAGTTATCATGATGTAAATTCAAGAGTAATGACTGTAGACCAGAAGAAGTAAAGAAATAATAAATGTGCTAAATGAAATAATCAAATTAAATGAAAAAGCAATAAACATGGGAGAGGGCTGGTGAGATAGCTCAGCAAGCTAAGTGCTTGCACAGGTAAGTTCAGGGACTGGGATTTAATCCCAGGCATCACACTCCTCACAGGGTCCACTGTGAAGCATGCTGGGCCCACCACTGAGTCCAGACATGATAGCTTGTGCCTGCAATCCCAGCGCTGGGGAGGCTGAAAACAGGAGAATCACTGAGTCTAAGCTGTGTAGTGAGACCCCATGCCAAACATACTTAAACAAAAAAATAAATTTGGCTATCTATTTATAAAAGTTGAGTTAAACATATTTAATATTTATGCCAAAATGTTTACTTGATTATGTTATTGCAATTATAAGTCAGCACAGACAAGTTATTTACCTTCTTCATAACCTTGAAACTACTTTATTCTGTGCCATAAATACAAAACCTATATACTTGTAGTCTCAAGCTTAAAAATCAATGTAGAGTTAGTACTTAGCAATTATTAATATTTTAAAATCTAAAATTGTTGTTTTATCAGTCATCATCCTATTTTCATGCAGTGATGTCAAACAATTTTGTTGTATTCACATTACCTTGGTTTTTCAAGATTTATTCCCCAGAAAGCTGACTTTGACATAGATATTAACCTATGAAATATTTGTTAGAAAGCTCTTCAGATCAATTGTTCTGGAAAGAAGAAAAAGCAGATTGGACACAGGAAAAAATTGGACTTCACTGACCACAAAAGAAACTCTAAAATCAATACAACCCTTCATCATTGTGCTCATAAAGATAAGGTATCTAAGCCTGATACCTGATACCAAACACCCCAGGAAAATTTAATGACCTTCAGTGAAGTAGGACTTTCTACCCCAGAGCAATTGGCAAAACTCATCATGAGTTGGCAGCACTTCCAAGAACTAAAAAGAGAAATCTTGTGATTGTGAAGGGAATTCTGGACAGTGCCTAATAATTGCAAAACACTGTGAAATGGACACAAAATTGGAAGTCAGAAATCTGACATGAAAATATTTTGGCCTAAATGATTATTGTAATTTAATTTTACATTTTACTTGTAAGATTTTTTAAACTATGTCTATGCTGAAGAATCATCTCCAGAGAAAATATTATAACACATTTATCCCATCAGTCATTTTAAGAATTAAATATAAAATGTTACCGATTTATCATTGTATTGATACGTTGTAAATCTCCACTGTATTTCACGGGTTATTGTTGTTAAAAAAGGTGGAACTCTTTCTTTTTCCATAATTGGGGAGGTAAGTCGCTTCCAAATTCTTAAAAGTCATTGGAAGTTTTGTGCCTGGGATATGCTATAGTCAATGTATCTTAATATCATTGAGATACTTAGTTGCATCATTGCTTTAGCATAAATAATAGGCTGAAAAACTTAATATTTGAATTTATTTTTACTTGTCCAGAAAAAGGAAATCAGACCTGATGTTTTGATTGACAGTATTAACAAAACGTTCAGCTAAACCAGGAAAATATGAAAATACAAAGAGCGCGCAAAATTATCACAGCCTTGGTTCCTGCAGGAGGATGGATTCAGGAAGGGAGGAAATGCAGCCTGTGTAGAGCTGAAACTCTGTTCTTAGAACCCTGGTGGCTCCAGCCCCGACCCGGTGCTAGCAAGGCCCGAGCCCGCCGCGGGTAAGCTGCCTCCGCCCCTCTGCCCCTCCTCTGTGTTCCTGCAACTAACTTCCTGTTCCAGCCCCGACCCGGCTGGGTCGGGATCCTTGGCCCGCGTTTCCCTTCCCCGCTTCCCCCCCCCCACACCTTTTTTTTGAACCCCTCCAGCCCAAGCTCCAGTACCGAAACAATCAAACATCTCATCTGGCAAACGATCTGGTCTACGAGCCTACCAGGACTCCTCAATTCCAAAGCTCCACCTCCACCTACAGACCACACCCACGGGGCTTCACAGCAGCTAACAACCCGAGCTCCAACACAGAGTCAGGAACCTCTATAGGGGAACCATCTTGGAGTCTCCAGACCAAAGGCCCATAGACACAGCATAACACCACCAAAGTGCAGAGGTCGCTTCCATACAAAATGATAACAACAAGGAGTAGGAGGGAATCTCAGGACCCGTGCCCACCCAAACCAAATACAGAAGACATTACCATGGAAGAAAATGGGAATCATGCAGATGAAACCTCTGAATTGATAGCATCTGAGGCAGACAGACAAGTGCAGAAACTTATAGAGCAACTGAGATCAGAGATAACATCTGAAGTAAAAAAAGAAATACATGAAGTGGAAAAACGGCTGGAGAAACGTATAGAGGACATCAGAGCAGAAATAATATCTAAAGTTAACAAAGACGTGTCTAAATCAATAGCATCCTGGACTAACTTCCTGTTCCAGCCCCGACCCGACCCGGTGGTAGTGAGGCCTGCGCTCCAGCTAGGTCAGGATCCTCGGCCCGCCTTCCCCTTCCCAATTCCCCTCCCCGTCCCCGTTTATTTTATTTTATTTTTTTTTCCCCTCCAATCCAAGCTCCAGTACCGAAACCAGCAAACATCTCATCTGGCAACCAATCTGGTCCACGAGCCTACCAGGACTACTCAATCCCAAAGCTCCACCTCCACCTACAGACCACAACTGCAGGGCTTCACAGCAGCTAACAGCCCGAGCTGCAACACAGAGTCAGGAACCTCTATAGGGGAACAAACTTGGAGTCTCTAGACCAAAGGCCCATAGACACAGCATTACGCCACCAAAGTGCAGAGGCCGCTTCCATATAAAATGATAACAACAAAGAGTAGGATGCAATCTGAGGGCCCATGCCCACCCAAACCAAATACAGAAGACATTACCATGGAAGGAAATGGGAATCAGACAGATGAAACCTCTGAATTGGTAGCATCTGAGGCAGACAGACAAGTGCAGAAACTTATAGAGCAACTGAAATCAGAGATAACGTCTGGAATAAAAAAAGAAATACATGAAGTGGAAAAATGGCTAGAGAAACATATAGAGGAATTCAGAGCAGAAATAATATCTAAAGTTAACAAAGATATGTCTAAATTAATAGCATCCCAAGTAGGGGAACAACTACAGAAAAGCTGAGAGGAGAACAGAACAGAAATAATCTCTGAATTAGAGAGAGAAAGGATAACCATAATGACAGACTTCAATACCATTAAAGAAGACATCGATAAAAAATTAGAGGAGAATAGAAAAATGATGGACTCCTTGACGGTGCAATATAGGAAAGACATAGATCGCATGAAACAGTTTCAAAGAGATATACAAGAAAATAAAACCTTGATCACAAGTTGGCAGAGCCGAATGAACGAAAATGAAGATAGAGTTTCGAACCTTGAAGACACAGTTGCAGCCAGTGAAAGAGTAAGAAAGGATCTTAAAAACAACCAGAATGCAGGAAAAAATAATTCAACATCTGCAAGACAATGCAAAAATGAACAATGTGAGATTAATGGGAATCAATGAGAAAGAAGGAGTCAATACAAATGATATAAAAAGAATATGGGCAGAAATAATAGCAGGAACACTTACCAAATATGAGAAAACAATCAGACATTCAGGTAACTGAAGCCTACAGAACTCCAAATAACATCAACCCAACTAAAAACACGCCAAGACATATAATAGTCAAGATACCAGAAATCCAGGTGAAGAATAATATACTAAAAGCTGCTAGAGAAAAGAAACAGATCACATTTAAAGGAAAACACAACAGAATAACAGCAGATCTATCTTCACAAACCATGAAGTCAAGAAGAGCATGGAACAGAGTGCTTCAAGTCCTCCATGAAAAAAAATTTCAGCCCAGACTACTATACCCGGCAAAACTCTCCTTCAAATATGAGGGAGAAGTGAAATATTTCCATGACAAAGAACAATTAAAGAGTTTCATGACATCAAAGCCAGTGCTACATAATATTCTAACAAATATTTTAGAGAGGGACCAAAATGACCCGAATCCAACAAATGAGAACAGAAATATCCCAACAAATAGAGTAACCCACTAAACATAGGAGGAAAAAATGGTAAACACTAGTGAATAAGAGTCATGTCAGCCATAAGTCAATACATTTCAATTATAACCATCAGTGTAAATGGACTCAATTCTCCAATTAAAAGAAGCAGACTTGCAGAGTGGATAAGGAAACAGAGCCCAACAATATGCTGGATACAAGAAACAAGCTTAACCCATAAGGAAACTCATACGCTTAAAGTTAAAGGTTGGAAAACAATACTACATGCTCCAGCACCTCAAAAAAAAGCAGGGGTAGCAATCCTCTTTGCAGACAGTCTAAACTTCAAACCAACACTGATCCAATGAAATAGAGAAGGCCACTACATACTGGTTAGGGGAAAAATTCATGATGAAGAGGTAACACTCATAAATATGTATGCACCCAACATG